>RJWM01044417.1:0-13240 GCA_004363535.1 Dasyprocta punctata | reverse complement strand
TCTTGATTTTGGCCATTCTTTCTGGGGTGAGATGGAATCTCAGTGTTGTTTTAATTTGCATTTCCTGAATGATCATTGATGTCAAACGATTTTCATATATTTATTTGCCATTTGTATTTCTTCCTCTGAGAAGTATGTATTCATCTCAGATGCCCAGTTTTGGATTTAATCCTTGAATTTTGGAGGCCTGATTTTTTTTAATTCTTTATATGTTTTAGATAGAAGTCCTTTGTCTGAGGGACAGTTGGCTAAGATATTTTCCCAATTCGTGGGTTTTCTTTTCATGTTGTTGGAGATATCTTTAGACATGCAAAAACTTTTTCATAAGACGAGATCCCTGTTACTGATTCTGGGAAGTATTTCCCATGCAGTTTGATTTTTGTTCATGAATTCTCTGCCTACCCCTATATCTTCAAGATTTTTACCTACTCTGTCTTCCAGGAGATTTAGTGTTTCTATTTTAATATTTAGATCTTTGATCCATGTTGACTTTCGTTTAGTGTATAGGCATGGATCTAGTTTTAGTTTTCAGCATATGGAAAGCCAGTTTTTCCAGCACCACTTATTAAAGAGACTATCTTTCTTCCAATGTACATGTTTGACCCCTTTGTCAAAGATAAGGCGGCTGAGTGTATTTGTAGTTGTGGCTGTATCTTCTAATCTATTTCATTGATCTTTAGGTCTGTTTTTATTCCAGTACAATGCTAATTTTATCATAGTAGCTTAATAGTATAACTTCAAGTCAGGGATTGTGATGCCTCCTGCATTGCCTTTGTTGCCCAGAATTGCCTTTGCTATCCTAGGTCTCTTCTGGTTCCGGATGAATTTTAGGGATGATTTCTCTAGCTCTGTGAGGTATGCAAGTGGTGTTTTGATTGAAATTGCATTAAATCTATACAACAGTTTTGGGAGAATGGCCATTTTCATGATGTTTTTCTTCCTATCCATGAACAAGGAATGTCTTTCTGTTTTCTGAGATTCTCTTCAATTTCTTTTTTCAGAGTACTATAATTTTCACTGAATAGATCTTTTACTTCCTTTGTTAGATTGATTTCTAAGTATTTCATTTTTTTTGGATGCTATTGTGAAGGGTGTGGTTTTCCTTGTTTCTCTCTCAGTGAGTTTGTTGCTTGTGTACAGGAATGCTATTGATTTTTGAGTGTTGACTTTGTATCCAGCTACATTACTGAATTTGGTTAGTACATCCAGAAGTCTTTCAATGGATTTTTGGGAGTCTTGTATACAGAGTATCATATCATCTGAAAATAATGGTAATTTAACTTCTTCCTTTCCTACCCTCATTACTTTTATTTCTCTCTTTTGTCTAATTGCTCTGGCTATTGTTTCCAGAACTATATTAAATAGGAATGGTGATAATAGATATCCTTGTCTTATTTCTGATTTTAATTGAAAATTTTCAGTTTTTGTCCATTTGGTAAGATGTTGGCTGTTGGTTTATGACATATGGCTTTTATCAGGTTGAGGTAGAGACCATCTATTCTGATTTTCTGTAAGGTTTTTATCATGAATGAGTGTTGGATTTTTTCGAAAGCTCTTTTTGCATCTATTGAGATGATCATGTCTTTCTTGTCCTTGGTTCTGTTGATGTGGTGTATTATGTTTATTGATTTGCATATGTTGAACCATCCCTGCATTCCTGGGATGAATCCCACTTGATCATGGTGTATAATCTTCCTGATGACTTGTTGCATTCTATTTGCCAGTATTTTATTGAGGATTTTTGCATCTATGTTCATTAGGGAGATTGGACTGTAATTTTCTTTTTTGGTTGGGTCTTTCTCTTGTTGTGGTATTAGGGTAATACTTGCTTCCAGGAATGAGTTAGGGAGACTTGCTTCCCTTTCAATTTCATTGAAGAGTTTGAGGAGTGTTGGTATTAAGCCCTCCCTAGATTTCTTGTAGAATTCAGCAGTGAATCCATGAGGACCTGGGCTTTTCTTTGTTGGTAAGGTTCTAATTACATTTTCAATTTCATGAGCTGACATTGGGTTGCTCACCAGTTTTACATCTTCTTGATTCACCTTTGGTAATTCATAGGTTTCTAGGAATCTGTCCATTTCTTCTGTGTTATTGAGCCTATGGGAGCAAGGGTTTTCAAAGTAGGTGCTGATGATCTTCTGTATTTCCACAGGCTCTGTAGTGATTTCACCCTTTTCATTTCTTATTGCATGAATCTGAGTTTTTTCTTTCCTCTTTTTAATAAGGTTGGCTAGGGGTTTATCATTTATTCTTTCAAAGAACCAACTCTTTGATTCATTAATTCTTTATATTGTTTTCTTAGTTTCAATTGCATTAATTTCTGCTCTGATCTTTATAATTTCCTCCCTTTTTTGGGCTTTGGGCTTGACTTGTTCTTCTTTCCCTAGAATTTTGAGGTGCAGCATTAGGTTGTTTATGTGTGTTCTTTCCATTTTTCTGATGTGGGAGTCCAGTGCTGTAAATTTCCCTCTGAAGACTGCTTTCATCATGTCCCACAGGTTCCAGTAATTTGTATTTGCATTTTCATTCAATTTTAGATATTGTTTAATTTCTTCTTTAATTTCTTCTGTGACCCATTGATTGTTTAGGAGAGTACTGTTTAATTTCCTTATGTTTATGAGGTTCTTGTAGGGTTTTCTGTTGTTAATTTCCAATTTTATTGCACTATGGTCAGATAATATGCATGGAATTATTTTGATTCCTTTGCATTTACTTAAGCATGTTCTGTGTGCTGGTATATGATCTATTTTAGAGAATGACCCATGTGCAGCTGAGAAGAGTGGGTATTGTGATGTTGATGAGTGGAACACTTGGTACACAACTACTAGGTCCATTTGTTCACAAGTTTGATTCAGTTGTTATTTTTTTGCTGATTTTTTGTTTGATTGATTTTTGTCTTTGTGACAATGGGGTGTTAATGTCCCCTGTTATAACTGTATTATTGTTTATTTGGTTTTTCATGTCTATTAAGATTTGTCTTACATAGTTGGGTGCTCCCATATTTGGTGCATATGTATTTGTGATTGTAATCTCTTCCTCTTCAAGTTTTCCCCTAACAAGTGTGCAGTGACCTTCTTTATCTCTTTTGATCATTCTCAGTTTGAAATTCACATTGTCTGCAAAATAAATAGCTACCCCTGCTTTCTTCTAGGTTCCTGTTGCATGGAGTATTGTTTTGTATCCTTTGATTTTTAGTCTGTAAATTTCCTTTTGAGGTAAATGTGTTTCTTGTACACAGCATATTGTTGGATTTTGTTGCTTCATCCACTCTGTCAGTATGTTTGCTTTTACTGGTGAGTTGAGACCATTTACACTGATTGATATACCTGATATGTACTGACTTATCTCAGTCATGTCATCTTTCTGTTGTTAGTTTTCTACTTTTTCATTTAATTGTTTGCCCTCCTTAGTGGTTTCCTTTTGCTGTTGTTCTTGGGATTGTAGTTATCTTTGTTTCTTTCTAGAGTGTCTTTCAGTATTCTCTGTTGTATTGGTTTGGTGGCCATGAATTTTTCAGTTGTTCTTTGTCATGGAAGTATCTGATTTCTCCATCAGTTTTTAAAGATAGTTTTGCAGGGTACATCAATCTGGGTTGAAAGTTGTTTTCTTTCAGGATTTGAAAGACTTCACTGCAAGCTTTTCTTGACTTGAAGGTTTGTGTTGAGAAGTCTGCCATGATTCTGATAGGTTTTCCTTCAGGTGATTTGTTTCTTTTCTCTGACAGCTTTTAATATTCTGTTCTTGTGCTGAATTTCTGATATCCTAATTATTTTATGTCTGAGTGAAGATTTATTTTGGTTATGGTTAATTGGGGTTCTGTATGCCTCACTTATGTGTATATCAGATTCTCTTCTCATGTTTGGAAAACTTTGTTATTATTGCTTTGATTTTTTATTTTATTTATTTTTTTAAATTTTATTTTAAAGATAGTAAAATCCAACAAGACATAACAGAACAAAGTCAATCAAAACAAAGCAGTAGAACTGGTACAGAACTTCAAAGCAAGATAGTAGGAAAATAATAGCTACTATAGTATATCTTGTTATCTTAACAATAGTTGAGCATTCCATCAGGAATATTAAAATCAAACCAAAACCAAAACAGAATAAAGCTAATCAAAACAGAATATGAAATAAAGCAAAAAAGTTAATCAGAATAAAGCAAAACAATGACAATAATATTAGGCCTCAAAGACAAGACAGAAGGGAATCCCCCATATTTGCTATATTGCCTACTGTCATTCTCTCAAGAGATGCTTTGACTGCTGGCTCCAGGCGTGCAAAATCAACCAAACAATACAAGCATTTAATTGTTTTATGTACCTTAGCTGCTATCAACTTAACTGGGTCTCCGAACCAGCAGGTTGCTTATGGGGGTGAGGGGCGGGTCTTGATTCTCAGCCCACCCAACGGTAGGTACACGGGAGGCATAGATCTTTGTCTTCCTGGATTCCGCGCCAGTCATGCCACTCACCAGGAAGGCAGGCTTGCTGTCTTCTGTTTGAATACTGCCTGATCCAACATGGCGGGTTCTCTGGAGGCACGGATCTTTCTCTTCCTGGAGTCTGTACTGCTTGCGTCACTCACCAGGAAGGCATGCTAGTTGTCTTCTGGTTCTCTGCTATTATTTCTGTTAATAGTCTTCACAGGTCATTTGTGTTGACCCCTGCTTTCTCGTTGACCCCTATCCATCTTGTTTCTCTTTGCATCATCCTGCAGCTGTTGAAGTGTTTTCTGGTTCCTTGTTATTTTTAGGAGATCTTTTCTTTTGTGATCATAAGCTTCTATGCTGTCTTCAAGGTCTGTGAGTCTATTTTCAGCTTCATTCAAGTGGTTTTGCCAGCTTTCAATGGAATTTTTAATTTCCTGAATATCCTTTTGAATCTATTTCATGCATTCTAATTCTGTCTTATATTGTTCATTCAAAGTTTCCATCATTTTCTTATGTTCCTCTATTTTTTTATCTTGATCTTCTTTAGATAAACACAGTATTTCTTTCATGATAGTTGTCATTTCATTTTTTAGCTGAGAGATTATTTCTGATCTGATTTCCTCTATAGCTTTGTGGAATTGTTTCTTTGTTTCAGTTGCTATCATTTCAGAAAGTTTAGTTGTGTAATTTCCAGTGTCTTCCATTTCAGTGGGTTTGTTCTCAGTGGGCTGAAGGACTGAGACTACATCTTGCTCTTTTATTTTTTCATTTTCCTCTGGGACCTGTGTGACTGGCCAAGTAGCCTCCCAGTGGATTGCACTGGAATGCTGTGCTGAGACGAGCTTAAGTCCTCCAATATCCCTGTGGCTATCCAGGCCACACCCCTGAACTATGGTGCTGGCACCTTGTGCTCTGTGGCCTGTGAGCCTGGCCATGTATTCCCTGATGTACTGTGTTGGGTTGCTCTGGGATGCTGGGCTGGGCAAAATTTGTATCCTCCCTATAGATAGCAGGGGCACACCCCTGGAGTATGTTGCCAGGACCTAGAACCTGGTTGAATGGAGTTCTGAACCTCTGCAACCTAGATGGCTAGCAGAGACGCACCCATAGGGTGTGGTGCTGGTGTCTTATGCCTGGCTGGGTGAAGTTCAAAGCACTTAGGACCCTGGAAGCTAGCAGGGATGTACCCCCAGTGTGTCACTGGGGCCTAACACCTGGCTGAGTGGAGTTTAGAACCTCCAGGTCCCAGGCAGCTAGGCAGAGCATACCCCCAGAGTGTGGCACCACCAGGACCTTGCATCTAACTGCAAGAAGATCAGAGCCTTTGGAGCACTAGGCTGGCCAGAGCACATCCCTGTTGTATAGTGCCAGGGCCTCGCCCCTGGCTGGGTGGAGTTTGGAACTTCTGGGGCCAGTGGTATGGCTAGCTGGGTTGCACCCCTGAACTATGGAGCTGGGGCCTTGTGCTCTGATGGGTGGAGCTCAAATTCTATGCTGGTCACTTCCTGATGAGTGGCTCTGGCGCTCTGGGCTGGGCTGGGCTCAGTACCTCTGTGACCTGTGAGGCTGGTTGGGTGATCCCCAATGGATTGTGCTGGGACACTGGGTTGGGAAGAGCTTGGATCCTCTGTGCAGCTAGTGAGGATGCAGTTCTGGAGTGTGGCCCCAGGGCCTTACGCCTGGCTGAGTGGAGTTTAGAATCTCCAGGACCCAGGTATCTGGCAGAGTGTGCCCCTGGAATGTGGCAGTGCTGGGGCCTTGTGTCTGGCTGTGAGGAGTTCAGAGCCTCTGCATTTTCAAATATTATTTCACAAAATGGGACCACCCAGTCAATGAATTCCTACTGTGTTTGCACCTTTAATAAGTCATCAAATTTTTGATCATGGAATTTCCTGAATTTTCATCATGGAATACACTTCAGTTTTCCTTTAAAGATCACTCAAGGAATTTTTCTGTAGGCCTGTGAGTGACCTAAAAGCAAGTATTGTCTTGTTCATTGTTAAATCCACAACATCAAGCACCATATCAAGGTGTAACGGGTATCAATACATTAGTTTCCTCCCCCTTCACTGCATAATCAGCAATCTTCCCTGGGCCTGTTTCCAGCTGCTCCTATTCAGTCTCCTTATCAGGAGAACTCTTGAGCAGATCAATTACTCTTTTTTTTTTTTTCTGTAAGTCTCATTCCTAAGTTTGTCTCTCTAGTTTTCAAAACACTTTGATTTTTAAAAATTGTGCTGAAAGGGGAAGAAAATGACTTTCCAAGGTCAGGTGGGTCAACTGGGAAAGAAACAGATGACTTCCAATGCATCATATGAAACTTTGTCCACAAAAAAATCATCCTATTTCCCATATTTACAACTCACTCAATGACACTGTTTTCCTTAGAAGAATAGAATGTTTCTTATTTAGGCTCTTGGTGGAAGAGCAAAATGGCCTGGCTGTAGATAAGGAGCAATTTATGCTGGCCAGCTGCTGTCCTTGTGATCTAACAAATACAGGTTAAAATGAAAGCATCATAGTTCCATGGCTACCTCTGTTCAAAACAAAACTATTTTTTGAGCTGTAGGTTTTCCTTTCCATAATACTTTCTTTTAGAAAAAAAGAAAAAAACTTTATTTTTCATCTCATTGTATGCTTTCCCTCTCCCTCCTAGCCCGTCCTCCAGCTTGGCAGAAAACAGTCTCCCACCTCATTCCTTTGACCCTGGGTTCTCCTTCCAACCTTTGAAGTCCATTCTCCCTACCGAACATTTCCTAAATCTCTTGGAATCCATGTCAAGAGCCCCCATGGCTCATGAAACAACTAGGACCAAAGAGGTGAACATGAGTTCAAGGCTCTCTATCTTTTGTTCTTCCCTATTGTGCTACTCTCCAGCCAATTTTGCCAATAGCTGGTTTCCAAACACAGCTAACCCTAACCCTATCTAGAGCATTCTGTTTCTTCCCTTGGAAAGCACCTTCCCTCCAGTTCTGCAAGTTTTCATGTCTTCATCCTTCAAAGCCCAGAACAAGTATCATGTTTTCTTTGAAGATTTCCCCAGTCTCTCCAGTTGAAAGTGGGATGTCACTCTTCACAGGGTTGTTCAAAGCACTAAAGAAGATTAAGGACAGGAGCAGAGAGCAGAATGGGAAATGGGGAGCTGCTCTTCATAATAGATATAAACGTTCAGTTATGCTCAATGAACACATTCTACAGATGCGCTGTACAGCATGGTGTTTACAGTCAATACTGTGTGTGAATTCAAAGTTTGTGAGAGGTGTAGATCTTCTATTAAGTGTTCTTATTACAATAAAGCACACATGAACAACAAGATAATGCATATAAATGTGCCAGGTGAAATGCCTAGCACATGCTAGACATAGTAGTGCTTTTCATTGTAATCTTTTTATATTCTTTGAACTCTAGGAGCATTCATCCATCCTCTTCTAGAGCAGGCAAATTACTCCCACTTCCCTTGTATCACAGTTATTTGGGTGCATATCTGTAGCACAATGAAAAAAAAAATAAGGAGTTCAATGTTTGACATCTTGTTTTGAGACCTATTCCCAACTTTGATATCTGTGTGATCTCTTAAGTAGATTGCTCATCTGTCTGAGTTACTTTTCTCATTCCTGTGACAAAATACCCAACATTCACAAGTTAAGGGAGAAAAGGTTTATTTAGTTCACAGTTTGTGGAGGTTTCAATCCATAACTGACTGGCTCCAAGGCAGGGCGGCCTCACAGAGAATAGTCCATGGCAGGCAGAAGACAACAAAAGTAATAAGTGAGATGAGAAAAGACTCTTTCTGTTCCTTATATTGCATTCAGGCTACCTGTCTAAGGGCAGGTGTAGCACTCACACCCTTAACCATGGTCAGAACCATGCCAAACCAATCAGTGGAATGATTTACTAGTCACACACCCTTAATCTCAGCATCACACATTCTAGATTCAGCCACATCTGAAACAACCCCACGATCACATGAGGTTTTGGGGGGACATCTAGACACAAACCATGACATCAATTTTTCTTCATTTTCCTAAAAAGAATCTTAATTTTTTTTAAAGAGTTGATTTATGTTCACATCAGTATTGAGAGGAAAGTTGGGCATGGTAACGCATGCCTGTGATCTCAGCACTTGGGAGCTTGAAGATCACTGCCAGTTCAAGGCCAGCCTGGGCTACATAATGAGTTTAAGGCTATCCTGAACTACATAGCGAAACCCTGTCTCAAAAAGACAGAAAAAAAATTGAGAGGAAATATAGAGATTTTCTATATACCTTCTGCCCCTCCATAGGCATAGCCTCTCCCTTATCAATATCTCCCACATCAATGTCTGCCACCACAGTGGGACATTTATTACAGTTGATGAACTTACTTTGATGCATCCTTATTATCCAAAGTCCAGTGTTTACAGTGAGGTTCAGTCTGGGTGTTGTATATTTGATGGTTTTAAATAAATGTATAGTGATTTATAGCTATAGGTATCATACAAAGTACAGATGCTTCTCTATAATTGGGTATGCCCTGATAATAACAACTATCTCTCTGGTTCAGTGCATGGATTAAATGTACATTCTGGAAAGTTTCAGTACATCTGAAACTTTCCAGAATGGTGCCAGATACCTCATACTGGCTTACATCCCCATTGTAAAATCAAGTCCAACTCCAAATACCAGGCTAAGTGGAAATTTATAGCCAAAAAGCAAGGTTAAGGTGTTGATGTATGAAAGAATCTTAATGGAAGAGGAGATATTAAGGGTAAGAGAACTCTTGCTAACATGACTCTGTTGAAAAAAAACATCCATTTACCCCTCATTCTCCAACTGCAATCAAGACAGAAGACTTCTGTGGTTCCCAGATGTCTGTGAAATCTCCCCACCAATAGGATTTCAGTCAGTTCTGCAGCAGACACAGCTGGGCATCCTCTAATTTGACTCAGCTTTAGTACTGCCTAACTTGAGATATTGTTGAGTCATACAGATCGAGGACTCTGTCTCCTGGGCTGCTCCTTTAATGCTTCTGATGCCAGTTGCAAGCCCCAGGACTTTTCAGCTGTGCTTCTGATCTGCCAGCTATAAACTGGAGTTCCCATAATCCCTTCCTCAGATTTAATTAATTTGCCCAAACAGCTGACAGAACTCAGGGAAACACGGTCACTGGTCTATTACAAAGGATATTACGAAAGATACAGATGAAGAATTTCACAGGATGAGGTATGGGGGAGATGAGCAGAACTTCCATGGCATCTCCAGCACAACACACTCCAGGAACCACACATGTTTAGCCATCTGGAATCCCTCTGAACCCTGTCCTGAGCCTTCATTTTGTAGGCATGATTGATTAAAGCATCAATCTTTGGTAACCTACTTTACCGATAGCCTCTCACCCCTCTGTGAAGGTTAAGGGTGAGAATGAAAGTTCTAACCCTCTAATCTTGCCTTGGTGCTTCTGGTGACCAGCTTCTGCCCCGAATCTACCTTGGGGCTGTTGGCCAGGAGTGAATTCATTAGCATACCAAAAGGTATCATGTTTTAAGATTCCAAAGATCTTAGAAGTTTTGTGTCAGGAAATGGGAACAAAGACCAACTGTGTATTTCCCGAGATCATATTGACCTGACAGGATTCTTGCTGAAGGCAGGCCAAGGACTTGTGCATCAAAGGGGTGGGGGATGAGAGACCTGGTCAGGAAGCATGGGTGGCCAGGGAGCATGGGTGATCAGGAAGCATGGGTGATCAGGGAGCAAGTGTAGGAGATTCTCATTAAATCAACATAGCAGGATCCTTGCTGAAACCAGACTAAACAGGCCAAAGACAGGAGGGAGGCCAAGGTTGAGGCTTACATGAGAGGAGTGCTCAGGGGAGCCTAAGTAAAGTTTTTCCAGGGAGGCCCTTTGTCACCTTTCTCTTATCTCATGGGAAATAAAATCTCCAAAGAAAGTTGGGCTGGGAGAGCAGTGTGACATTAGCCAACTGGGAAATGTAAGGTGAGGTTGAGTTGATAGCACAACGTCATGAAGATCCTTGTCTCTTGGCCTTCATTTGTTAGAAGGATATAACACCAATTTCCTTCCAATTATCTTCAAGGGCATATTATTTTCCTGTGACTGCTGTAATAACTTTGGTGGCTTAATATAATAGAAATTTATTCTGTCATACTCATGTAGGCAGAAAATCTGTAATATGTATTACTGGTTGAAATTAAGGGATCAGCAGGGCCACGCTCCTTCCGGAGGTTCTGGGGAGAATCTGTTTTTTACTTCTTTTTTTGACTTTAAGACAGGTGTCACTATGTAGGCCAGGCTGGCCTTGAATTCACTGGGTAGTCCAGGTTGGCTTTGACTCATGGCAATCCTCTTGCTTCAGCCTCCAATGTGCTGGGATTACAGGCATGCACCACCACACCTGACCAAGAAAGAATCTATTTTCTGGCTTTGTGGCCACAGCATCTTGATGTATTCCCTCTTCTTGACATGGCCTTTTCTTGCCCTGTCTTGAATCTTCCTCTGCCTCCCTCTCATAAGAATACACATGATTGCATTCAGGACCCACCTAGATAATTCATGATAATCTGCCCTTCTCAAGATTTTTAACCCAATAACATTTGTGAAGGTCCTTTTTCCAAATAAAGTAATATTTTCAGGTACCAGAATTAGGACCTCTTCTCTTTGGGTGCCCATTTTTCAGACTGCAATGATCAGTCAAATGGATCGCAAGAGCCTGGATGTATAAAGAGCTTGGAGGTACTTCAAGGTCTTCAATGAATTCAGAGGTATTACAGATTTCTTTGCCATAAAATGACCCTTGTGGTTATTTCAAAGTTTTATTATTCTAAAATTTTTTTTGAAGTTTACTGGTGTGGGTAATAATTGAGAATCTTGACTAGCCAGGATGTCTAAAAAATATCAAATTTAATAGGGTTATTGTTTTCTTCCCCTATTGTTCTGCATGTCGGTAAATAGCAACACCATCTATCTAACAGTTCATGGAATGCCCCATTTCTGTCTCATCTTCTAAATCCAGCTGTGATCTTTAGTGTACAGTCTGGCTGGAGACCCACTGGTCAGAACAGAGTCAGGCAATGATCTGTCTGGGGGACAGGGGCTTTACCATGTCAAGCACTGATATTTTGATTTTGGATCTAGGAGAAGCCCGGAGGGACCTGGGTATGAGGTGGGGACACCACTTGATGATGCCTGGCAGTGACTTTCACAACTTATATAGAAATATTTCAATATTTTGACAATTAGGAGAGCTCTCTAGGGACACATCAAGTTCAACCACTTCTATTCTAGAGCCAGATGTCATCATCTCTTGCATGGACTTGTGCGATAGTATCCTTGTGTTTCTTTGTTCCCAAGCAAACATCTCTATGACCCATTTTCCAAACAATAGCCTGAGTGATCTTTTAAGAATTCATGCAATTTTGTCACGCAAGTCTTCTGCTTAAAATGAATCCTGTTGTTTAGAGTACATTCCCTAAGCTTCTTACCTGACCCACAAGGTGCCACAGTATTTGACTTCTGCCTTTCTGGTCTGATTGTACTTTCTCCACTTTTTCCCCATTACCTGTATCCTTCATTCTATATCTTTCCTTCTCTCTCATAACATTCACGCTTGCTTTTCTCTCTTGAAGGCTATTTCCATCTCAATTTTTCATGACTGTCTTCTCTTTCAGGGTCCAAATCAAAAGTCAAATATCACTCTCCTCCATTTGCTATGAGATTTGTTTAATGCAACACCCTTTCTTAATGCACGCAAAGTTTTGTTGACTTTTCTTACTGCACGCTGAGCATTCCACTAAGTACCAAGGATCCACAAATGGGTAGGACAAAGATACTCTTTTCAGGAGACTCAACTGAGTAAAAGAGGCAGAAAAAAAATTTCAAAGACCTCAGGGGATTTATGGCACAATTCAAAAGTGAGTTGTAATGGAAGCCCTGTGGGAGGATAGAGGAGGACAGAGCCCTTAATAACTTTGCCTGGGGAAATCAAGGTTTTAGAGAGTAACTGACTTTACCTGGATAATTACAGCAGAGAATCCTTGTTTCAGAATGAATAAATTGAAATGAATTATACTGTCCTATTTAAGATCCAAGATTTATTAGCGTTTGGTAAATATTTGAACATGAAGTGTTCCTGATTTTCATACACAATTTTAATGGATCTTAGTATGTCCAGAGTACATTTCTGTTTTATCCCAGCGGTTGGGGGATGGGGAATGCTTTCTGTTTAGCTGTTGGCCAAAAAGACCGATTTCTTTTGTGTACTATCAGTGGGTAGTGATCTTTGAATGGTGCCACTCTAGATTTTCCAGTGGAAGTGAGTGGGAGTCTTGATCACATGGCTGAACTGCTTTTTAATCCCTGAGAAGAATAAATAGATCTCCTCTCCCTTAGTATGTAGGCACATTCCTCATTGTCCCTTGCGTTTTCCAAGAAGGTGTCTTTCTAAATCAATCTTTGTAGGACTTGAAGAAAAAAAATGTCCAAATGCACAATTTTCACTCTCCAGTTAAACCATCGCAACCACACAGTTTATCTTACTCTTACACTTTCCTACTTAGTAGTCAAGAATTTGTGATTACAGACGGTGTATTGAGTGTATGTGTCCCTGCTTTTTATTTTTTTTTATTTTTTTATTTTTTTTTATTTAAGAGAAAATAGATACAGAAGCTAGAAATAAAAGTCAAAAAAGACAGACAAACAACAACAACAGATCTGATATGATAACATTGTAGGTTTACACACTGAGGTGGTTGAAGTTTGGCAGTAGTTACAATATTGCATATCATTACCTTCCTAGGGGTTGGGGATATTGACAG
>RJWM01044416.1:0-13278 GCA_004363535.1 Dasyprocta punctata | reverse complement strand
GGACAGAATTTCACTTCCTCAGACTGAGCTGACTTCACGATGGGGCTGCCTTGGATATCTCACCAACAGGACCACTGAACACAGCGTGCCCTCAGTAAAGGCCACTTGCATGAATACACCCTCGCCACTCAGGTTATGTTGTTTTGTAGATGAGAGGTGTAGATGTCACTCAGACAACTGTCAGCAGTATCTGCGATGTGAGCTCACTGATCAGTGACCTTGGTGACCAGGTGAGCTCTTCACTGGCAAGAAGAGACTCTCCTAGAGTTCTTCCTGCTGCTTTGGCCCCTCCTCATCTTTCCCAGTCCCGAAGACCCTCCTTTGAACTCCCTCTGCTGTCCTGTCTCTTTCAGACCCCCCTACAAGGACCATGTTGGTTTCTTCATTTACTTTTCCACTCAAAAACAGGCACTGCTAGTTATTTACTGACTTCACTGTACTTTTATGTGACAGTACTAATGCCATACCCTCCATTCTCAACCTCGTAGGATAGAGGTTATACGTGGAAGCACCAAAATTACAGAACACCTGTGTGCAAAAGACTGGACAACACTGACTAATCCACTTCTTACATGGCTGGGACTCAGACTCCTTTTTCCCTGGCGTTGTAGAAGGTAGGTGAATACTTTTTAGCACTCTTTGCCTTGCACAGGGCTCAGTCATTTACCCATGGGAATTTGCCATTTCGGGAAAAGCATCATAGCATGATTTGTTATCATTTTTGCGGCAGAGGTGGTACCGGGGATTGAACTCACAACCTTGCGCCTGCCAGGCAGGCGCTTAGACCACTGAGCCAAACTCTCAGCCCTTGTTTTTTCAAGGCAGGGTTGCACTATGTAGTTCAGGCCAACCGTGCTCACATTGTAGCCCAAGCCAGCCTCGAACTCACAACCCTTCACCTACCTCAGCCTCCCAAGTGTGGGGATCAAAGGCATGTACCACCACGGCTGGTGATTTGTTATCATTAAAGGAATCTTGTTCCTTAAAACTGAAATTGTCTTCATAAGAATGTTCCATACCATTTGGGAAAGTTGGCAAAAAATATCACATACTATTGTTGTTTTGCTTGTTTTGGTTTTCGGGGTTTGTTTTTTGTTTTTTGTTTTTTTTTCAGTGCTGGGGATCATGCTCAGGTCTGTGCCTATGGCTGGCAAGTGCCATACCACTGAGCTACAGTCCCAGCCCCAGTGTCATCATTTCAGTTATCAAAATCAATACAACTCTCTTCACAACGCTCATCACCCCAACATGCTGAGCATTTGCTTATTTAGCTGTTACTTTCTTGTCCCTCTCACTAGAATGTAAGCTAATATGAGCAGGGACTTGGTGAGGTTTGTTGGACAGTATTCTGGTCACTGAGAAGACAACCTGGCACTAGTAAAGGGTGGTAACATTACTCTAGGAATGACCTGATCCCCAGACCAGCTCTGGATACAGAGATCAGCCTCCAGGACTTTCCTTTCTGAACTATGTACCTCAAGATTACGCTCTAGCTCAGACTTCAGAGTGGGGCAAGAATCCAGAGAGGCCATGCCCCACCACCAAGGGCACGTGCATCTGGAGTCAGGCAGACCTGGCCTGGAATTCAGTCTCTTCCTGGTTGTGTGATGTTAGGAAAGTTACCTGATCTCTCAATGCAGGAATGTCCTCCTTTGCCATATGGGTTAATATGGACTCTACAAGCTGGGCATGGTGGCGCACGCCTTTAATCCCAGCACTCGGGAGGCTGAGGTAGGTGGAGCGTTGTGAGTTCGAGGCCAGCCTGGGCTACAAGGCGAGCGCAAGGCCGGCCTGAGCTCCACAGTGCGACCCTGCCTCAAAAAACCAGGGCCAGGAGTTTGGCTCAGTGGCTTACGCGCCTGTCAGGCAGGCACGAGGTTGTGACTTCAATCCCTGGTGCCACAAAAAAAAAAAAAATATGGACTCTACAAGGGTGACAGGTAAGTGAGTTTTTTTATACAGGATCCATGTTCTTCACCTGATAGATATTCGTGAATATCTACTTGGGGCGGGGCTCCGTGGTGGGCACACCACACAACATTGCTGAGCTCTTTTGGCTCCTGGCCTCACCTCAGACCAGCTGAGTGGTGTTGGAGCTGAGAGAGGGGAGATGGTGGGTGTTGTGAGAACTCGGAGGAAGGTCTGCTGTCTGGGGCTTGGGGAAGAAGCCAGAGAAAGCATCCCGGAGAGAGTGTTGTCTAGCTGAGTCCCTCAGGGTGGATAAGAGCTGAGTCCTGCCAAGAGCCGTCCATTTCCAGACTTTCATCTGAGGCCACCATGACCATCCCATCTGCAGTCTCCCTATTAACCAAGGAATGGGGAACTGACCCAGTGCTGGCCGACGTGATAGGAAGAGAGTCTCTGCCAAGGTCTCTGAAGTATGCACTTCCTTGCTCTCAGGAAAGATACAGGAATAGAACGTGCCTTTCTATACTTGGATCTAGCAGTGTATGCCTGTCAGTCCTGGGACCAGTATAGGAGAAAAGGACAGATCAGACAGATGATCTTTGTGTGACCCACTGGTCACACGTCATTCCCAGCCTGGGCCCACCTGTCCCCCTGACTGGTTTGTGGGATGTTCAGCTGCCTTTCTGATGAGACCTGATTGAGAGAGGTTTTCCCTTAAATCAAACAGTAGACCTCCAATATGGTGAATAGTGTGGATTTTCCTTGAGAATCCAATACAATGTCATGGTTTAAGATACTAATTCTGATTCTACTTACGCTTTCTTCCTGTGTTATTCTCAGTCTTGTAATCACACCATCTTGACACAATTAGTGGCTTCACCTGTGAAATGGGTTTGTAATCATTAATAAACCCAATATACAACTCATAGGGTTATGTCTGAATATGTAACAGGGTTGTGCAAGGAAAGTTTGTAGAAAAGTTCCTGACCTATTACCTATTGTTACAACTGCTGATGCCATCATGGGATACTTTGAACGAAGGGCTTTATGCACCAGTGCACACCTGAGAGAAAAGACCACAAAATTTACATTAGGCTTCTGGCCAATGTGAGAGCTTTTGTTTCTCTGCCAAACTTCTCAGCCCCACCCTCCTCCATGAGGACTTGGACCCCTCATCAGAATGCTGGCTGTTCCATCATGGGTTCCCCTTCCAGGAACCATAAATACACCTCATCTTACATTGCATGAATTCTTCCAGTTCAGTTCCATCTCTGTCCTCAGGTCAGTTGAGCCTGCTTCTTGGTTTGGGGGATGCCTCAGAACAAGTCAAAAAGGATGTGACTCTGTAGTTCCTGCATGAAATTGGAAATTTTCTGAGACCTGGCCCCAGCTTTTCTCTCCAAACTCATCTCCCTTTGTTCAACATTTCACAGATCTCATTCACACTAGTTTCCAGTTTGGACCTTGCCACTGAAGTCTGTCTCTCCTTATGTCACAAATTCCCCATTTGTAAAAGATAACCAGTCACTCACTACTTACCTTAGGGGTTTGTTGAGAAACCAAAATGAGATAATGTATATAAAACCCCTAGCTCTCTTTTCCACATAGTGTTGCTGTATCCTGTAAAACAGAATTTGACTTCTATCATACTTACTATAATTAATCACCTGGGCATTTGATAGTGAGGTACCTCAGTCAGTGTTTTCAGATAAGACTTCAGGACAATGTGGTATATTTTAGGTGTATTATGCAAGTTTCTACAGAGAAACTACACCAATAGGTTATGCATATTACTTTTAAACAGTCTATTTCTGTTTACAAAGACATTGGTTGATTTATGAAGTTGGCTTATGAGACCATGACTACTAACAAATCCTAAATCTGGAGCAAGTCACACAGCTAGACATCCATATGACATTTGATGTTCCAGGCTTGAGTTCAAAATCTCTAGGCAGGCCAGAATGCTGAGAACGCAGGGCAAGTTCTATGTTGCAGCCTTCAGGTTGAATTGCTTCAGTATGTGGTCTTGAGGCTCATTGGATGACACCCAATCACATGAAGGAGGGCAGTGTGCTTTACTTAACTCTAGTGATTTTAAAGGTTCATCATACGCACAGGTATCATTACAGCAACACACTATTATGTGACCAACCAGGCACCATACTCAAGAAAAACGTGACACATAAAATTAACTATCACCAGGGCCAGGGATGTAGCTTAGCAGCACAGCAGCTGCCTGGCAAGCATGAGGCCCTGAGTTCAATTCCCAGTACCAAAAAAATAAAATAAAGGAAAAAAGAAAGAAAGAAAATTAACTATCACCATGCCGAAGGACTAGACTTAGGGACATTACCTTCCAAACTGAAGCTCTGACTCATAACTTCTCTGGATTAATTCATATCTAGTAGTCTTTTCCCTCTGCACAAGATGAGGAAGGAAATTTGAATCTGTGGTATTTTAAATGGGTTTGTTACAAGAGCTTGATCCCTGTAGAGTGAGCAAATGTTGAATGAATGAAACAGCAAGATGAGGAAGGAATGAGAGTCACATTCACTGCCCTAGCTGCTCCCCTCCCCACAAATAAGAGACTTCTCTAGGTAATGCCTCTGGAGAGGCTTATGAATAACATCATAAGAGACAGAGCTGAAAAATGTTTCACAGAAATTATGGGGGAGGGCAAAGAGCAATTAAAACACAGGTTAGTCATAAGTTGGCATTTCAAAGGCTTGTATTTCTTCATAAAAGATCTTAGTGAAAATTATTTTCTTCCTGCAAGAATTGGCTTTCTATCCCAGCACTCGGGAGGCTGAGGTAGGCGGAGCGTTGTGAGTTCGAGGCCGGCTTGGGCTACAACGTGAGCGCAAGGCCAGCCTGAGCTACATAGTGCGACCCTGCCTCAAAAAAAAGCCAGGGCCGGGAGTTTGGCTCAGTGGCTCAAGCGTCTGTCTGGCAGGTGCGAGGTTATGAGTTCAATCCCCGGTACCGCAAAAAAAAAAAAAAAAAAAAAAAAAAGAATTGGCTTTCTACATGAAGTATGATCCTAAGATAGTCGCTGACATGTGAAAATTGGTTGGGAGGGAATTGGATTAAAGTCATTTTTTCAAATGTTTCACAATAAGTATTCATGTGAGATGGTAATAGCCCACAGAATGTAAATGGAATAACTTGTTGGAAATGGAACTTTCAATTATTGACATGTTAAGAAACTCTCCTTCTGGGGTGTTCGTTTGTGTTTGTGTCTTACTTACTTTTCTCATTGAGGCAAATACCCAACTCCCCAAGTTAAAGAGGAAAAGGTTTATTTAGCTCACAGTTTGTAGGGGTTTCAGTTCATAATCAGCTGGCTGCAATGCAGGGTGGCACACAGCAGAGGGGCAACAGTTCATGGCAACAGAAGACAGCAAAAGCAATAACAGAGACAGACCTCTTCCTGTTCCTTATATTGTATGCAGGCTACCCACCGTAGGGCTGGTGTAGCACTCACACCCTTAGTCCCAGTATTGGACCATGAATCAATCACAAACTCTAGATTCAGTCACCTCTGAAAAACCCACCCCTCATGGCCATGTGAGTCTTTGGGGGGACATCCAGATACAGACCACAAAAGTTTGTATATGTGCACAACCTGGTCATGTGATTCAAAATATCTCTAATAATTTCGTGTTTCCTGTCCTGATATTTGGTTAAGAACGATTTCTAAGTACCAGTGTGTTCTGAGCAGCAAGTATATTCTTGGCTTCCAAGTTTCCCAAAAGGACGGAACCTAAACTGCTACTCTAAAGTATTGATATAACATTTAATGTAAAAAAATTTAAATTCCTCTAAAGCTGGGCACAGTGGAGCACACCTCTAATCCCTGCTCCTTGGAGACCCAGAGAGGCCATGCTGAGACATGAGATTTGTGAGGTACTACCACTGTATCTCACGAGTATTAGCCAGCCTGACAGGGCCAGACTTCATCTTTAAAAAACATGGATTTATTCAAGACATGTCTATTGGTAGAATAGAAAGATGCATTTGTTGCAAAGTCTATTGTGTGGATATTTTCATTTAGTAAGCTTGACTTTTCTCCTTTTGGAATACAGTTCTTTAAGTTTTAACATTAAGTCAAGATTCTTAGTGCCACCACCACAATCAGGATAGGGAACTTGTTCCTCCCCCCAAAACACTTACTTCATCTACCCCTTTGCATCTATACCTGCCTATACCTAATTTGTATCATTGGTATCATTTTGTCCTTTGGGAAGTGTCGTAAATCAAACCAGACAGCTCGTAGCCTTCTGAATGGGTTTCCTTCAGTTAACATAATGAAAAATCTTGGATGCATTATCAATACTCTATTGTTTTTCAGTGTTGAACATTTTTCATTGAATAGATAGTACAGTTTCTTATCCATTCATTTATTGAAAGATATTTGTGTTGTTTTTATTTCTAGGTAACTATAAATGGAACTACTCCAAACATTCTTGAACTGGCTTTTTTGTGTGTGTTACCCTAAGTTTTGTTTCTCTAGGGTATATACACAGGGAGTGATATTGAGGTTCATATTTTTGCATGTGAATATACAACATTTGTTGGAAAATTCTCCTTTCTCTTGAATTTCCATTTACAGGCCTTTTGAAACTCATTTGAAACCAGGCATAATGGTGTACACCTATAATCTCAGAATTTGGAAGATTGAGGCAGGAGAATCACTGAAAATTCGAGGTCATTCTGGGCTACATAGTGAGTTCAAGGCCAGCCTCAACTACACAGCAAGACCCTGCCTCAAAAAAGACTCATTTGACCATATTTGTTTGGATCTATTTATGGACTGTCTTATCTATCATCAATCTATATGTCTACTCGTTTCCTAGATAGCAGCACTCTTAATTACAGCAACTTTATGAGCAGTCTTAAAATGAAATTATGTGATTTCTGTAATACATTCTTATTTCAGAAATTTGAAAATTCCACATGAATTGTAGAATCAGCCTTCCTAGATAGATATAGATAGATAGATAGATAGGAATTTCCTTCCAAGATTTTGGTTGGCATTTCATTAATTGTACAGATCAACTTGGGAATAACTGGCTTTTTTTTCCCATATTGAGTCTTTTGATCTATGAACACAATATTTCTCTCTATTTAATTTTGCCTTCTTTGATTTCTTTCTTGAGTATTTTATAGTGTTTAGCATACAGATCCTATGTGTTTTTTTATTTATATACATAACTAGTTATATACATGATTTTGAAGCTATTATAAATAATATTATTTTTTAACTTAGGCTGGTCATACTCATATGTTTGTTTTACAGTGTTGACCTTGTCTCCTGTATCACTGCTAAACTCAGTCATGGGTTCTAAGAGTTTTGGAGGAGATGTAAGGTGTGATCAACATATTCAGTGAATGATTAAATGTTTAAAATTTCTACTATAGTAAAACCCTCATTGCCATTAACCCCCCTCAGAATACTCCCTCTCACTTCTAACACACTTCTCCCATCATTCTCTACTTTCTGAAGTGTTTTTTTAGTGTTCTTTTATGAATGTTTTACAAGCTGTAATAAAAAATACAGCAAATATTAATGTCGTATTCCATCCAGTTGAAAAACAAGCCTTGTAAAAACATTACATTGTGTCCTCATTCATATTACTTACCAGATCTGGTACCATGTGATTTCTGGTTCTCCTGCAAAGTCAGAATGACCATGAAAGATAAACATTTTGCATCAATTCAAGACACGGAGGCAACCATAACACGGCAACTAAACATATGACAGAGGACTTCCAGAACTGCCTGAGAAAGTGTCAACAATGATGGGATAAGTGTGTTAGAAGTGAAGGGGAATATTTTGAGTGTGGATTAATTACTGTAACAACTTCATTTTAATTTAAACATTGATTGTGCTCGCTCTTTCTCTTTCTTTCTTCCTTTTTGAGACAGTCTCACTATGTAGTTCAAGTTGGCCTTGAACCTACAACAAACCTCCTGCCTCAGCCTCCTGAGTGCTGAGATTACAAGTATATGCCACCACACCCAGCTCATGGTATGTTTCAGTCTGTCTTAGTTACTTTTTACTCATTGCTGAGACAAAATACCTGACATCCAAAATTAGGGAAGGAAAGGTTTATTTCTTAGTTTCTCAGGAGTTTCAGTCCATACTTAGTTGGCTCCAAGGCAGCATGGCGTGGCAGGGCTGCCATTCATGGCAGCCACAAGCAGCAAGGCGCACTGGCAAGAGAGAGGGAGTGCAAGAGAAGGTGGAAGACCCGCCTTCCCTTACACTGTATGTCAGCTCCACCCCTGGGTGGGTACAGCACTCACATTGCCAATCCCAGTGCCAGACAACAAACCAATAACAAGTGCCAGACTTAGCCCCATCAAAAGTATATGAGGACTTGGGGGTACATAGTATATCACCCAATACATTCCACCCCTGGACCCCCAAGGACTCATGTACATCTTTAATATAAAAGACATTTAGTCCATCTCCAAGAGTTGCCAAAGTCCTAACAGTTTCAGCACTGTTGAAAAGTCCAAGTCCTAAATCTCCAAGATCTATGGCATACTCTTAACTGTAACCCCCTCTACAAATGAAAACGAGGTTAAGCACTTCCAACATATAAAGGCACAAGATAAACATTACCATTCCAAAAGTTACAAACGGGAATACAAAGCATTGGAACCAAAGCAAGTCCAAAATCTAAGAGGGCAAACATTAAGTCCTGAAGTTCTCTGCTCAGCATCTGAAGCAATCTGGTTGCAAGCTCCAAAAGGCTTGAGTGATTCTACCCCTGCAGCACTTTCAGGGGTCTTAACTTCCACAGCTTTCCTTGGACAATCCATGTTCCTTGGATTTACCCTTACATCTTTACACATTGTCCTCTGCAGGCAAGGCGGAAGCTGCCTTAGCCTTTTCTTGTACTTAAAACCAGCACCACGTGGATGCCACCAAGGTCTGCTGCCAGCTGGAGCAGTAGCCAGGCTTCCCTGTCTCTTGGCTGTAGGGGTCGACTGCCTGGATCACTGAGCTTTCTGAACCTGATTGTGAGGAACAGCTTTTCTATGCCGCCGCCATTCTGGAATCTGGCGTGGCCACTTCCATTGTGGAATCTGGTGTGGCTGCCACCCTTTTAAAACCTCCTGTGGCCTCTGTCGCCACTCAGGGACATGGCACTCTGTGGCTTTTTCCTCTGAGCAAACTCTCACTTTTGAAGGCCTGAGGGTGCAAAGGGTGGAGGCCCGCTGCTTCCCGGGATGCCCCCAGGCCATCTTTTTTATTCCTTTGTTCCTTCTCAGCAATCAAGGTCTCAGCTCAATCTTTGTAGTCCACAGCTTCCTGGCCAAACTCACAAGGTTTTAAATCACCATACCAGGCTCCTTGCTCTTTATTCACAACATAAATCTGGCTAACAGCCCCCAACAAAAGCCAGACCACCATTTCAACATTTGGCTGCCTCGTAATTTCTCTCTGTAGACTAATTAGTCCTTTGCCCTTAATCTCAGTCTCAGGCAAAGTCTCTGGGCATGGGCAGAATGCAGATAAACTTTCTGCCAAGCCCTAACACACATTGTGTGGAGTCCAACAACCAATGTGGTCCTTCTTCCCAACAGAAACCTCCCAAGCCTGGTCTTTACCAGCAGGCTTTCTATCAACTTTCTGGTCTCCTGGGCTCTGACCAGAATCTCCCATACAGAACAACCTAAGCTGTTCCAGCTCTATGCATGTAGGTGACATCTCTACACCTTTCCAAACTTTTCCCACAAGCCATTTCCAAAGACTCTTGAACCACATGGTCAGGAATAGTCACAGCAATGACCCCACTCCTCTGGTACCAAATTCTGTCTTAGTTACTTTTTACTCGTTGCTGAGATAAAATACCTGACGCCCAAAATTAGCCCCATCAAAAGTATTTGAGGACTTGGGGGGACATAGTATATCACCCAATACACAATCATACCTCATACGTTAGATATTCCAGATACGTAGTTGTAAAGTCTATGAGAAGAACAGCATTTTCTTCTTCCTTTATTATTTGTATACTGGTGACTGTTCAGGCATTAAGCACCATTTAGGCCTTCCAGCATGAAATTCAGTAGCTGTGATAAGAGTGACCTTTCCTGTATTGTTCTCAACTTTATGACGAAAGGGTTCAATCATTGACCATTAAATGGATGCTAGTTGTAGGGGTTTTTATACATGCCCTTTAACAAGTTCAGGAAATGGTATTTTATTCCTACCGTGTCGTAATGTTTAATATTACCAATGGCTTTTGCATCTTATCAAGTGGTTTTTCCTATACTTTGATACGATCCTATCGGTTTTCTTCTCCACCAAAACTCACAATCTGAGCCGGGCGTGGTGGCACACGCCTTTAATCCCAGCACTCGGGAGGCTGAGGTAGGAGGAGCGTTGTGAGTTCGAGGCCGGCCTGGGCTACAACGCGAGCGCAAGGCCGGCCTGAACTACACAGTGCAACCCTGCCTCAAAAAAAACCAGGGCTGGGAGTTTGGCTCAGTGACTTAAGCGCCTGCCCTGGCAGGCGCGAGGTTGTGAGCTCAATCCCCAGTACCGCAAAAAACAAAACAAAACAAAAAAAAAACTCACAATCTGTGGAATACATTGTCTGATTTTTAATTAGTGAAAGAACAACACCTGTAGTCCTGCTATAAAACCCACTTGATTTTGGCTTATGATAATACTGCTAAATTAAAACTATTGTTTTTCTGTTGAATTTTGTACAAATGCAAAGACAGTATCAGTCTGTACTTTTCCTGGTATCAGTACAGTGCTAGCCTCATAAAATAATTTGGAAATATTTCCTCTGTTCTTTTCTGAAAGAAATTATTTAGAATTGGTATAATGTCTTCATTTAATGTTTGGTAGATTTTGAAAAGAAAAGAAAAGAAAAAACCCCTCGGGGCCTAGAGATCATTTTGTAAAGGTTTTTAACGACCAGTTCAATTTCTATAAAAGATGTAAGACTGCACACAATTTGATCTCTGGTAAATTTTAGTAGCTTATGATTTCCTACTAATGGGTCCATTTTATTTAAGCTATAGAATTTAAGATATTTAAAGCTGATGGCAGTATGAGCATGTTGTCCATTTTCTGGAACTGCAATGAAATCTCTTCTTTTGTTATTGCTCTTGGTAAATTGTTTCCTTCCTCTCCTTTCTTCCTGGCACAAGTTTATAAGAAGTAGTATTTGGTTCGTTGACTATTTCCCTCTTTTTCTTTTCATTCATGATCTCTTGATTCTGACTCCTATTATTTAGGAAAAAAATTTCCTGTTTACACACAGTAAGAGTTTTTACTAGATGTAAAGCCAGAGGTCCCAAAGTCAAAAATTCCAAAGGGTCTGTCACCATTGTACACTTTCAATTTAATAGAAGTCTACTTTATGAAAGTATGGCAATACTTATGAGAAGAGAATGTGTTGGTCACACATTGCTCATTATTATAGTTATTTTTGAGAGTCACTTAGAGTCAGCAAGGGTTGGGTGTGTGGCAAATACCTATAATCCCAGCACTCAAGAAGCTGAGGCAGGACAATTATGAATTAGAGTCCAACCTGGACAATTCAGTGGGAACCTGTCTCAAAATTTAAAAATGAATAAAAAGAGCTAGGGTATAAATCAGTGGTTTGAGCACCTGAAGCTTGCTACCTACTATGGTGAAAAAAGCAAGGATTTAATATTGTTCTTGACATTTCAGCATTATATATTACAATGATAGTTGTTATTTGTATAACCTTTGTGATGTGCCATCAACATTCTGAGTTCTGGACATGTATTATCTCGTGTAATCCTCCTAGGAAGCGCAGGGGATGGATCACATGATCAGCCCCATTTTACACCTAGGAAGTAGAAAGAGGGAAAGTTCAAGTGAGACGAATAGTCACGGGTTTTCCTTCTTCTCTTTTCACCCTTGGTTGCAGTCTGGCATCCTCTGGCTGTGCACTTTCCCACCTCCAGACTAGTTATTTGAAAACCTCCAGCTTCACCTTCCCATCTAGACTCCAGGGCCTCGCAGAGCTTCTGGCTCAGACAAGACCTCCATGGATCCACTTCAGAAATGGAATCCAGGGTTAGTTTCTGGATCTTCCCAGATGGCCACTGCAGAGACCTCCCAGGAGGGCGCAACGGCCTCTCAGCCTTTCTCCCCAGGACAGCTAATGATAGGTCTCAGTGGTCTGAGCATCAGTCCTGGCTCCACCCCCACTGCGCCTCTGCGAGAGGGACTGTTCCAGCCGCAGTACAGGGAAGAGAAGACTCTGCCGGAGCAGCACTGGGAAAGGCTGGGGTTCCCTCAGAGGAAGAAAGCATTCCTGGGGCACCTGAGACGCAGGCACCGTGATCACATGGCACCTTACCCAGTCGAAAGGGAAACCAGGCTCTCTTTCCCAGGCGATAGAGCTCAGAATCAATTCAGATGTCAGTGTCGATACTGCCAGGCCCACACGCCAAATATTTTTGGCGTCACTGGGGAGAGGAATGGGACCCTCAGTCCCTCCTCCTGGGAAACCCTCGTGCAGGGTCTCAGTGGCTTGACCCTCAGCCTGGGCACCAACCGGCCTGGCCTTCAGCCAGGTGGGGTGCAGCAGCAGCAGGAGCCGCAGGAAAAGCACCAACTGGAGAGGCAGCAGGAAAGCAAGAGCATGTTCCAGAGGCTGCTCAAGCAGTGGTTGGAAGAGAATTGAGATGCTCATCTTCAAGGGACAAAGGCCCTGAGGGATTCAGGCAGTGCCGTGTTGCCAGCTTTTGGGAGTTGGGCTTCTTTTGGAGATCAAGCAGTCGCTATCGGAAGAGGAGTCCCGAGACCTGTCTCCTCATCTTGCCTGCCTGTCAGTTGTGGAACACCAAGAGGCATTCAGGGGCAGAGGAGACTGCAAACCAGTGTTCCCCACCTCCTCTCATCTGGTTCCCGTGCTGCATGTTGTCAATTTCCCAGCCTAGATCTCCGTCTTTGCTCCTTAACTTGTTGTCAGGAAGATGTAAGATGTCTGTGTAGTGTGACGGCCTCATCGATGTCCATGCGCTTTTGTACCATTTTACTGACTCCCACCCAGGAACAGAGCTGGGTCTGCTTGAAATGGCAGTGCTTGACTCTGAGATCCAGGTACAGACATCTGCTGCCAAACAACGTGTGGGAAAGGGATGTGGAAATAGAACTTGATGCTTCAGCATTGTGCTGTGAGTGTAAACTATTATGACTGTGATAAGCTGACTGTATGTGTTTCCCTGCTCCTTAGCAATCAGGTAGTATTCTCCCGTGCAAGACTTTCGCCTGGGTACCTCATCGCTAATACCAAATAAACATATGTATGAAAGGAAAGTAACGTTAGAATGTAGGTTTGTCTATCAATAGTGGTTTGTTTCTTT
>RJWM01044415.1:0-13280 GCA_004363535.1 Dasyprocta punctata | reverse complement strand
ACACTGCTGACAAGACTATACACTGGTACAGCTACTATGGAAATCAGTATGGACATTCCTCAAAAACTGAAAATAGAGCTACCATTTGATCCAGCTACATCACTCTTTGGTGTATTCCTGAAAGAATAAGAGTCGTTGTACTATAGTGATACAGTGACATTTGTATACCCATATTTATTGTGGAACATTTCACAATAGCTACATTGTGGAAAAAACCTAGGTGCTTATAGATGAATGGATAAAGAAAATGTGGTAGATACATATACAGCATGGAATATTATTTACCCATAAAGAAGAACAAAATCATGTCATTTACAGGAAAATGGATGAAACTGGAGATCATGGAGAGTGAAATAAGCCAGTTTTAGACAGTATCGCATGTTCTCTCATATGTGGGATCTTAAAAAAAATAGAGATGGCATGAAAGTAGAAGAGAAACAACTAGAGAAAAATAAGAAGGGAATCAAGAGGAGGGGCCAGAGAAGGGCAAGGGGGCCAATGAGGTCATTAAAATGATCAAAGTATGTTATATGTATGTCCAAATATGCCAGAATGAAACCAACTGCTCTGTGTAACTAATATGTACTATTTTTTTAAAAAAGAACTAATTAGGCTTAATCACCAGGTTTCATGCAAATTTTTGTTAGTATATGAAGAACTGAAGTCAGTTTCTTAAATTGATTCTATAAAGTAATTTCTTATATCAGTAATTTAGAAGGCACAAATCTCTTATATTAACGTACTGCTGTGCAATTTATGCTTTGTAGGAACTCAAAACAAAGTTTAGGCAAACACTGTATTTTATATCTTGGGAAAGCTATTGGGCATCCTCTCCACAAGGATGCCTGCTTGCTACATGACTCACTTTCTCATTTGTCCTTGACTTCGTCAATTTTACCTAAACAATTAATCTTATTGGTTGACCATAGTTCTGTCCCACCTCATCGTCTGCCTTGCAAGTTTCCAGGTTTCCCCCACCTTGGACCTGTCTCACCTCGTGGTTTTACTCTATAAAAGTCCCTAGAAAAGACAGAGTCCTTGGCAATCTACTTGGGACCCCTTGTGTCTCTCTTTCAGACAGAAGTTTTCTTTCTCTCAATAAATATATTCTGCTCTTAACCTCTGTTGTTCTTAAAATTCATTCTTCAATTTTAGAGAACATGAACTCCTACCAAACATCTAGTAGTTTGGGAGTTTCATTCCCCTATATCAAAATCACATTCTGTTTATGTTTATTTTGTTGTTTGTTCGGGGTTTTTGTTTTGTTTTGTTTTGTGATTTTTGAGATGAAGCCCTCCTATGTAGCCCAGGCTGGCCTAGAACTTACTGCAGTCCCCTTGCCTCAGCCTCCTGAGTGGTGGGATTATGTGCATATACTACCATACCCAGCCAAATCACATTCTTGAATTAACTTCAACACCACCTTAGTCCTCATGACTTGATCTATTCTTATTCCTTAGAAGCTGACTGACAAGGAATGTGATGTATCTTTTTTAAAAAAATTTTGAGACAGGTCTTGTTATGTAGCCCAGGCTGGCCTCAAACTAGTGGTGATCCTCTTGTCTCAACCTCCCGAGTGCTGGGGTTATAGGTATGCACCACCACGCCTGGCAAGCAGCCTCTTCTTATATCCAGGACAGAGAAAGAAATTGATACCACCTGTACTTTTGATTATCTTTCTTTGTAAACAGAATTAAATTTGGGATGGGAAGGAAAAAGAGGGCAGAGATCAGAGTGGGGATTTATGTCTGAGAACGCTTACAACAGCATAGTTAAGAGAAGATAAAGGTCTGAACGGAGAAAGTAACACTGAGAGTTTGTGGAAAGGATGAATTCAAGAAAGGTTATGGAGCTGGGCATGTTGGTACATGCCTGTAATCCCAGCACTCTGGGAGACTGAGGCAGGAGAACTGCAATTTCTCACCCAGCCTGGGAAATATGGTAACTTAGTGAGACCCTGTCTTAAATTTAAAAAAAAGAAAAAAATAAAATAAAGACCTGGAGATGTAGCTCAGTGTGCAGGTCTTAGATTCGATCTTTAGTAATGAAAATAAAAGCCAACATCATGGCATAAAGTCAATGCTACTTTCCAATCAGTTGGATGTGATGACAGGAGCAATGGGAAGAACCTTGGAATTTTTATAATAGCTGTACAGTCACATTTAATATATATATATATATGTGTGTGTGTGTGTGTGTATATATATATAAAACGTATGTATTTATGTCTCATATTTTCCCATGAAGACTTTAGAGCAACTTAAAACAACATATGTTTAAAAATTAGTAGCTATGGGGCTGGGAGCATAGATCAGTAGTAAAGCATGTACAGAGCCCTGAGTTCGATTCCTAGCATCACAAAAACACCCAGACAAATAAACAAATAGATAAAATCCAAGAGTAACCAAATAGAGTAAAACTTTAAGAAGGGAAGAAAAGTTCGAACAAAGATTCAAAGATCATTGGGCTTGATAAAGCTGTTAGATTTTGCTGTACACACCCACCCAAGTGAGAAAGACAATACCAAATATTAGAACAGATGGGCGCAAACTAAAGTGTTCATGCTTTGTTGCCAGGGGAATAAATCAGTAAAATTGCCTGGAAACTGAAAGAAAGCACAAAAGTTGCAGACTTGTATAATAACTTATGACTTAGCAATTCCACTCCTTAAAAAGTCCCTAAATGAACACGTACATTTATGAGGTATGATCTGAAATTACAGTGATTGGTTAAAGTTGTTAAAAAAGATATTGTAGTAAAACATGAATTACCATTAATCTCTTTCAAAATACTCTTTCTTTCCTCAGACACACTAATCCCATTGTTCTTGCCACTTTCAGAAGCAGTTCTGGAAGTCCTCTTTGTGAGTGTCTTTAGTTGCACTGTTGTGGCTGCCTCGATGTCCCGAACTGATTCAAAACATTTACCTTTCATAGTCATTTGGACTTTGGGGAAGAGCCAGAAGACACACAGTGCCAGACCCTGTGAATAAGGTGTATCAGGATACACTGTAATGATTTTATGAGACACTCACAAAAGATGACTTTTAGAACTGCTTCAGAAAGTGGCAAGAACAATGACATAAATGTGTTTGAAGTGAGAGAGAATTTGTTTTTTGCATGGCATTAATGCAAATGTGTCTTTTACCATAATAATTTTTTAAAAAATTTAAACATTCACCAAAAGTTTCAGTCACATCTTGCATTGTGGTTCACATCCTATTAGTGGTCCAAACATATTAACTAATTTAATCCTCAAAACAAGTCTCTGATGAGTTTTTATTCCTATCTTAATTTTACAGATGAGAATATTGAGGCATCAAGAAGAGAAGAAACTTGATTAAGAAATCCTGGGAGTGGCAACTGGCAGAGTCCCACTGTGAAATTGAACACTTGTGGACCCTATGTCTTTGCCATTTTGTCATCCTGGTACAGGGCCTTTTCAACTGCAGCTCATGAAATACATATAGAGGATCATGACCAGCATTATTTTTTAAGGAAATAGAACCAAACAGAAAACATGAGAATATATTATAAGATAAGCAATGTTTTGTGAAATTTTTATTTTAATCATATAGACATCAATATGAAAAAAATAAACATGCCATACTTCTGCATGTGTGTTTGTATGTTGGTACTGGGATGATATATAAAATGTAATTTTTAGCATGTGTCTTTTGATGGAAGTTACTTAGTCTACTGCATAAAGAAATGGATGTACTGTATGCACAATTTTGCATGATATAATTTCACTAGACTAGGGTTTGGAAGTATGTTGGGAGCAGTCAGTTTGCATTCTTGTTTCTAGTTAGGGCTGGAACACTACAGGAGACTGGAGAGGGATTAAGAAATTCAAGGGCCGGGAGTTTGGCTCAGTGCCTTAAGCGCTTGCCCTGGCAGGCGCGAGGTTGTGAGTTCAATCCCCGGTGCCGCAAAAAAAAAAAAAAAAAAAAAAAAAAAAAAAAAAAAAAAAAAAAAAAAAAAAAAAAAAAAAAAAAAAAAAAGAAATTCAGGAGCAGGAGCAAGAAGAGTGGGGTGTTCACTGAATCTGAAGTTACAGCCACATGGAGTGCTGCAGGGGGGAGAATATGCTCCAAGTTTGAGGGATGTCTTCTGCCAGCTGTTTGTTTGGGTGGCTGTTTAGGAGTATACTAGGAATCACTCAGTCTTTTCTTTTTCTTCCAAATGGCATGGTAATATTGTCACACTGCAGAAGGCAAAACAGTGCTGCTAGAAGTATTGTCAAGGGGAGTAACAAGCAGCTCACACCACCATACACAACTACATGTTGCCTGTCTGAGCAATATACTTCGAAACATAAACTGAGAAATAATCCTTCTGCTCTTGCTCTGCCATGAGACCTAGTTTGGACTCCTTGCTAGTGTGCCCAGGTCCAGGCCAACAAATTGACAAGTATGTACTTGACAGAATGATGATGTTCAAGTGCTGGATAGTTTGTATTATATTTAATACCTATAAATTCATCCTATTAAGTATTTGGGAAGTTGATCTGAATAAGTGTTCATGAAGATGGATAATGATACGCTTTATTAAAAAAAGAAAAAAAAAGGTATTCTTGTATAATTGTAAGGACATAGAGATAATCTGTGGCCATGAGATGTTAAGCATATGAAGACTAAAAGTAACAGCTTCAAGAATAAAATGATTTTCAAGAGTGCCTTGCAATGAGTGTAACCAGAAAGGAAGTGACAGTCATGACTTGTTCAGTATTCAATCACACCAGCATTCATTAAATTACTGACAGTCATAAGCAGTTAACTAACTACATTTCTAATCAGTATTTCTTATATTTTAAAATCACTGGACTATGGGCACCATAGTATTTCTACTATTGAATATGAAGCTATAAATCAACTATTTAGCCCAGAAATGATAACTCATAAAACAAAAATCTTAACAGCACATCCCACTTTATCTATACCTAAATTCAGTCTTCTCAGCCCTCAGAAAAAAATGTGTCTGCAAGTTTTCTCTAACATCTTGTAATATATTCAAAATGATCACAAATTCTAATTCCAGTCCTGATATCTGGCTCCTTCGTGTGATTCTGTGATATCCTCTCCATCAAGGAGTGGCGTCCTTCCCCACCCTCACTATCTTAGATGGCACTATGATACAACTTGCTTTAGCCAATGGACAATGCATGAGACACAAACAGAAACCATGTGAAGAAGTCTGGTCTAGCGTGTTGGATAATGAGACACACAGACCTAGCTGCATCTGTTCCTGTATGACAGTGTGCCAACCATCAGACATGCAAATCAGGACACGATAGCTCATCCAACCACCAACCTACCACAGATGTAAGCAAGGCCAGCAGTGAGCAGTCCAATGGTCCAGACCCCAAAATGGACCAGATCCACCCATTAAATAGTGAACTAAATAAATGCCTGTAACATTTCAGGGTCTGCAAACTATGGTTCATGGCCCAAGTCTGAATTATAGCCTGTTTTTGTACAGTCTCTAGTTAAGTATAATTTTTATGCTTTTAAAGGGCTATACATTTGTTTTAAAGAAAATGCAGCATAGACAATGTGAGGTTCACAAAACCTAAAACATTTACTCTCTGATTCTTTACAGAAAATGCTTGTTTACCTCTTTGTTTGGTCAGTAAGTTTTGGGATTGTTTGTTACACAGCAAAAGGTAGCTGACACACATTTGCTACCAAGAAAGAACATTAGACGCTAGGACTTTCTCACAGAACTCAGTTTTGACATTGCATCAGTTTATACTTAGTACTTGTCTTCACGTTGCTTATTAACTAAGATAACAATTAAATCAAGTAAATACATTCACAGATAACCTGGGAAGTTATTTTTGTAGTGTGCTTAAGATTTTCTTTAGGGTAGGCAGAAGTTTGTACAACTATACAATTTTTGGCAAATTTATTAATAATATCTCCAAACTGGAAATGAACCAAATGTGCATCAATAAATGAATGCATAAACAAAGTGTAGTACATCCAGGCGACAGAAAATACCCTGCAATTAAAAAGAAACAAAATATAGACCTTCAAACTATTGATATTCAAAATCATTGTGCCAAGTGTAGGAAGCCAGACACATACACAAATAATGTATGAGTCGATTTATAAAAAATTCTAGAAAGCAAAAATCAATACATAGTGACAGGAAGCAAATAGGTAGCTGCCTGGGGTAAAGGATAAAGGCAAGAATGGCCTGTGAAGAGGCAGAAAGAGACTAGAGGGGGATAACAAAGTACAGATACTTTGTAGCAGTGGTTTCACAAGCACACATCTGTCAACAATCAGCCAAGAGTACACATTAAATGGAAGTAGTTTATTGTGTGTAAATGATTCTTTAATGAAACTGATTTTTTAGTTTTTAAAAAGCATTTGCCCTCAAATCAAATTTAACATTCAAGAATGTACACAGTTGGACAGAAAATGAGGTGCATTGCACAGGATGTTTATATAAATATAGGACAGATCCAGGTCATGCTGTCACTTCCCTTCTGATTAATTCAGAAAATATCAAAACATTAGATTCAGAAGTGACCTTAAAGGTTAATGAATTACATCCTCTCATCTAATACAGAAATTGCCTGTAGGGGTGAGGCGGTCGTTTCAGCCTTGAATATCTACTGTACAGGGAGGGAGTTTACTGACTTTGAAGGTGGTTGATTCTACTTTTCAGAAACCTCAACTACAAAGTTTTCTTTACTGTTTAGTTAAAATTTGCTTTCCTATAACTTTCACATATCTAGCTGAATTCATTCTTAGGGTAAAACAAAAAACAAAATGAGGCAAAGAAGAAACATCTAACAAAAGCATAATAAATCTCTTCTAACCTTATAAATATTTGGGTCTCCCTGTTATAATTTTTCTAATTCCAATTCTCTTTAAGCAAAATCTGCATACTTACATTTCTATTTTTCACAGTCTATAGACCCTCACTGCTGTAATCAGGGGTTACAAGGAGAACAAGGCAATACAGGACACACAATTTATAGTATTATTTCTAATGGTCACCCAAGGAGTCAAATACAAAGAAAGTGCAGGAAATCTGTCCATACACTAAAGACCTAGAAAATCCAGCTGCGGACTTGGATCCCATGGCAATAACCTGCATGAGTTCAGCTGAAAACCTAGAGCCCATGACAATGCTCTCCATGAGTTCAGCTGGAGACCTAGAGCTCAGGACAGTGACTCATGCAAGTCTATTTCACGGATCTGCACTGGGAAGGCCCAAATGTCAACGGTGGAAGCTAGAAAGTCTACGCCAGCAGGGTGAAGGATCTGTGACAGTAGGTTGAGGTTTTTCACTGGAGCCTAGAAGTGACGCTCAAAATAAGAGTCAGGGCTGCCCCAAAAAGTACCACCGCCATCCTCAGCAACAAGGAGGCCCCAAGATCCTTTGATGATGAGAACAGCCGAGTTCATATCAGGAAACCAGCATGACAAGCTTCTCCTGGAGATTGAGCATCACACCATCTTCCCCTCTGGTGCCAGGAAGCGATACTCAAAGTAAGGACCAGAGCTCCCCCAAAGTGAACCACAGCCATTCCCAGTGACAAGGTTCCAAGCTCCTCTGATGATAACAATGAAGTCCTTATCAGGGAAGCCAGCATGGCAAGCTCCTCAAGGAGCTCTAGCAAGCTCCAAAAGAACCAACAGCTCCAAACAACAACAACACGGAGAACCAACAACGCTATTCTTCCTCTCCAGGTATCATTTTATGCTGGCCACTGTCTTCAGATGGGCCATCGACACTCAGCGCCATGCTGATTCAGTTCAGCTGGTGTTTAAATTGACCACCAGTTTTTAATCCACCACACACACCTATACTAGCATATTAGAAAGGGAAGATTAAAATGTAATATCCAGAGCTGAGTGAGTGAGATGCTTACATCCCCTGCTTTGCCACTATAAACGTTGTCTATAATTTTTGTAGCAAAAGTGTCACATCACACTTTTTGTTCATATTGAATTTGTGGATTAGTAAAAATCCAAAGGACTTAAAATATAATCCGATATTAATAAAGGTCTCCTCTCTCCTGTGTTTTTACAATTGATTACCTGAGGCTAAATGTGAGATTTACATCTTATTTAAATATGCTTTCAAATTTCATCTGTTAATAAGAACTCATCTTCCTTTTTTTTTTTTCTTTTTCTGCTTGTATTAGAGATTGAACCAAGGGCCTTGCACATGCTTTACTGCTGAGCAACACACAACTTCAGATGTTGAGAACTTATCTTTTTGACTTAAATCTATGAGACTTTCAATATTAGTATCATTCATGGCACTAACGGCTTTTGTCAATTTCAAAATATTGCTAAATTCAGCTGATATGTATACTCATTCTACCAACAATTAAGAATAAAAAGAAAGGATAAAATGGAAACAAAGTTTTGTAATAGGGAGGAGAAGAGGAGTGGAAGGGAGAAGAGGGGATTGGGAAAGAAAGAGGAATCAAAGTTTATCATGTACAGGTACAAATTCCCTATGATGAATATGATCATTATGTATATCTAAAATGTACCAATAAACTTAATTTCTAAAAAAATAATTAAAAAAAGAATACACTGTGGATTTGATATGTTAGGTGGTGAAAAGACCAGAATGGATACTACCAGTGTTTCCCTGAAAATAAGACTTACCTGGAAAAAGAGATCAAAAATATCAGCCCTCAATCAGTCTATCCTTGCCTTACCTGTCATTTCTATTCACTTGCTTTCTGGCTGCTCTGTAAGGCAGGTAAGGCAAGGATAGGCTAATCATGGCTGGCATTTTTTGATCTCTAGTTTTCAAGGCTGATTATTTTCCAGCTAGGTCTTGTTTTGGGGGAAAGAGGGTGAAGATGCTATCTTTTTGTCATTCTTAAACCAAAGCAGTAGACATATGTATAAACAATCACAATTTGGTAAGATAATTGCTGGTGGGAATATCTTTTTTTTTTTTTTTTTTTTTTTTGGTACCAGAAATCAAACTCAGGACATTGTGCTGGCCAGGCAGGCACTTATGCTGCTGAGCTATAGCCCCAGCAATAATTGCTGGTGGAAAGTGGTACTCACCAGCTTTTGTTTGTTTCCTTACTTGATTGTGCATTTGTTGTAATACTGGCATACACACCAGGCAAGAATTCTACCACTGAGCTACATCCTCTACCCAGAAATTTGTGCTAACTGAGGACAGCCAGAGAGTTCACAGAGGTAGTCATGCATAGACAAAACTGGCCAAGAGAGGTTTTCAGGCGGAAGGCTGAGGTAAATGTAAGAGATGACTAAAGAAGAGATAACTGTGCGCAAAGGCATGGCTATCTTAAATACAAAGCCAGTGACAAAGACTCTACTGCCTGTTAATCCAGATCCATTAAATGACATTCTCTAGATGTCTTATTCAATCAGTTGCAAATTCTCCCTATTACCCAGCCCACAGCTCTTCATTTTATACCGAAATTTGTTAAAAGAGAACTGGAAAAATGTGCTGAACGATCATAAAGATCCACTATCTGTAACAGTCTTCTCATCTGACCACCAAGGAGCCACAACAAAAATGTAAATGAGGTGAAAATGGCATCACAATTTTCCAGAGTCTTATGCTGGCTCCCAGGAGTATGGTACGTTAAGTACTTATTAAAATTGATTCAGTGTATGTTTCTAGGATTTTCTTGCTGATCAACATCAAACTTACTGGTTTGCAGTTTCTAAACTTTATCTTGTTATTTTTGAAATGTCAAAGTAGTGCTTTGTTATGTCCTTTTATGACATCACCTACCTGTTCCCATATGTTCTCCAAGTCTGTGCTCAGTGGCTTTTCTCATGAGAATGTGAGTAGGTTTTAACTGTTATTGGACAAGAAGAACACACTTCATTGAGTATGGAATGAGAGGCTACACATCCAGATAGAGGTTGGGCATCAGAACTACAGCAGCACTGCTAGTAATTTAGATCTGGTACCTCAATTGATTATATTCATTTTATAACAGAAACAATATGAAGAGTTTTCCTTAGACTAGGAAAAAGTTCTGCTCCTCTTAAACATGAGTAAAATTTTGGCTGTACCTAGATCATTTTAAAATCCAGGATATTTTCTTTAAAAGCAAATAATATGAATGCTTCAGACTGTATCATTGTTCTTTACATCTCTGTGGCCCTCAAATGACCTTCAGTAGAGAAGTGACTCTATTTCTGACTTGTGGAAGTCATGATGATGGCAATGAATGGTGTTAACAGGGTTAGATTTGTTTTACTGCTTTTTGGTTGGTGGCTTTTAGTATGATGAGCAAAAAAGATAACATACCTAGAGCCTTTAAAGTCATAGGGCAAAAAATAAGACTATTTTCTGAAACTATACCCAAAATCTATGTGAATCTCTAACTTGTACCACCTACTAATCTCTTTCGGTTGATTTTCACCAGAGCTAAATAATTGGCATATATTTATACCTAATTGTAATCAAGTGTAATGGCATGTGTGTAAAATATAGACATTTCTCAAAGTGCTCTTTATAGAAGAAATGTGATTACTGTACTTGACAGTAGATCATTTATTGGGGGAAAAGTGGTTAATCATTTCTCCCTGCCTCTACTTTTCTGCCCTTTAGTGACACTGATTTTATTTCAAGATTCTGATGAACACTTTCCTGATGATGCATCTTTATCCATGGCAAAATGAAATGTGTTATCTAAAGTTGATAAAGTCATTTACAAGTTTCAATGAAGGGCAGATACAAATGGTAAAAACAATCCATTATTTATCATCAGTAAATCCAATATTCTTTTTTGGCAAAACAGCTTTCACAAGAAACTCTACTTACATTATCTTTTCCCAAAACTTCCTGAAAAGTAGCAATTTTTTCTAATATATAATCAAGGGAATTTTGTGTTGGGAGTAAAACTTCTCATTTTTGTAAAGGACATTTAGAGGAGAGATAGGAAAAACAAGAAAGATCATGCATGAGGAATAAGTGTGAAGGCATGGATTGAATGGATTTCAACCTTATTTTAAAAAGCTTATCTGTAAAAAAGGATGTTCTTTTAATCAAATGAAATCTGATTTCTAGTTTTAGAATATTTCCAAGTTTAATAACAAATTGGTAATTCTGAAAATGAAGGCCAATACATGTATACTAATATGTTTAAATTATTTTGAATAAATTTGATTCAATAGTTTTTCTCAAATTTCATAGTTTTCTATATGAATCCATCTATCGTTTCATGTCTTTTAAACTTTTAACTAAAAGAAACTCAATCTTTAATAATGATAAACCAAATTTTAGGCAAAATACTTTACTGAAAAAGTTGGCAGTTTTGGATAAGGTATGCCTAAAATGTATTATTTACATAAAATTTAACAAAAGAACGATAAAACAAATATATTAAAAAATCTTGCGTAGGATTAAGAATGACTGTATTTTCACAGATTGGGTTTTTATTTATGTATACATACTTAACCTAATAAATTTAAATCTGGGATGTGAATTCAGACATCATAGTGGTGAAAAAAAGCCCAAAATAGGCCAACTGTAATGGCTTCATTGATTTAAATTATGAAGGATTTTTATTTTATTTTATTTTATTTTTTTGTGGGGGGAGTTTGAGACAGGGTTTTGCTGTGTAGTTCAGGTTGTTCTTAAACACACTATGTAGCCCAGGCTGTCCTCAATCTTGCAGCAATCCTCCTGCTTCAGATTCTAAAATGCTGGAATTATAGGTGTGTACCACCATGCCTGGAAAATTACGAGTTTTTGAAAGTTTATTGTCAGGCCAAGAGAAATTTTCTTTTGTGTGCCTTGTTCTCTGAAGCAAATGCTACCAAACTGTTAAAATATAAATTATGAAAAGTTTTATACTGCTATAGATATTAACAGTTTTCATAACTTCCTTGGCCTAGTCTACATTTAATTTTAGTTGTGATTTAATCTGTGATATGAGAATAGTGTTAAGAACCATAAACATAGCTGAGCGTGGTGGCACATGCCTGTAATCCCAGTTACTTGGGAGGTAGAGGAAGGAGCACCACACGTTGAAGGCTGGGCTGGGCAATTTAGGAAAATTGTCTCAAAGATTTTTAAAAGTGTGGGGAAGTAGCTCAGAGGTTCCTGTGCAAGGCTCTATGTACAATTCCCAGTTGTGTGTGCATGTGTGTGCGTGTGTGCGCACACACACACACACACGCACATACACACACACACTCACATCTATAAATATATTGAGAATGAAAGAATATATGTGCTAAATTTTCAGGAGATGAGAACAAAAATAAAACAATCCAAACCGGGCATGGCAGCACATGCCTGTGACCCCAGCAATATAGGAGGTTGAAGCAAGATCACAAATTCAAAACTAGCCTAAGCAATTTGTTTATTTAGGTATTTTTGAAATAGGATCTTGCTACACAGTTTAGGCTGGCCCTGAGTTCACTATGTAGCCCAGGTCGGCTGGCCTTGAATGGGTGGTCATTCTCTTGCTTCTTCTTCCTGGGTGCTTGGATTATAGGCATGCACCACCACACCTGGCAGGCCACAAGCAATTTAAAGGTTTAGTAAGACCTTGTCTCAAAGCAAAAAATGAAATGGATTGGGGGTGTAGCTCAGTGACAAGGCCTTGGGTTCAATCCCCAGTTATAAACAGGGGCTGGTGGGGGTGGGTCTGGCCGACAAAGTAAACATTGTTTTTGGCTTCATCTAGGAATGGCAGTGTTGATAAGGACAGTGTTACAACACCCTTGTCCCCAGTACAACAGCTAACTATGAGATAAACATGTTCAAGACACATGCCCCTGGCCTTCTAAGTGGGGAGACAGTTCTTCTAGGGAAGTACTACTAGCAATAATTCTACCCCAATACAAGTGTATGATTTATGGTTCTCAGTAAGGGTCTGCAAACAGAGAGAGTGGAATAGAGAGAAAGATGAAAGTAGACAGAGACAAAGAAACCTTAGCAATAGGATCTTCAGAAAGAAAAAATGTAACTAGAGAGGCTCTGTGGCCTCAGGAAACTGGAAGCTCTACCTACTAAGCATTCAATATATGTTGAGCCATAGGAAAATCAAATCAGTTTGATGTTATTCCTTTTCTATCATGGCCATTGTGGATGATCAGAAAGGCAATCCAAACTCCTTCCTCGAGAATTGTAAGAGGGAGTTGTTTCCCGCCTGGCACAGTGGCGCACACCTGCAATCCCAGTACTCTGGAGGCTGAGGCAGGAGGATCATAAGTTTGAGGCCTACCTGGGCAACAGTGATTTAGCAAGACCTTACCTCAAAATAAAAAATAAAAAAGTAACAGGCAGGATGTA
>RJWM01044414.1:0-13277 GCA_004363535.1 Dasyprocta punctata | reverse complement strand
AGCCTTGTAAGTAACCAAAACCAAATCCTGTATAAGTGGAACCAGAAAGTTGGGTGGGGTAGTTAAGTTGAGGCACCCCAAGGGACAAACAATACCAGAGGAAGCTAGAGCTATGATTGTCTTGCTACTGATGGACAAGATACTGCTATGCATTTTCATTCCATCTTTACAATTTGTATGTGACCCCTGTGAAAGAAACTGGGCTTAAGGGATGCTGTACTGCAATCTCACTGAAACAAATTTAGCTCATCTTGTGGTTTCCTCCCCATTATAATAATTAAGATGCCATTCAAGGAAATGGATGCTACCTCCTGGTAGTGGCCCGCACTGATCCAGTGCCACTGGACTAGAATTGGGATTCAATATGGAGGTCTGTGTGTGCAGCCTGGGAGAGTCTCCAGGTTGTACCAAACATCAGAAGGGTTAATTTTCTGTCCCAGGTTCAATGTTGCCTAAAATGATGAGCTTGACCTATAGCTCTCGCTAACATTCTGTGGTGAGTGTCACTGATAATGTGCAGTCTGACAGGGACAGTTAGGCTGGGACTGCAAAATCCTGTGGCCACAGGCTCAGAAGTCAATGTGTGGGCTCAGTTTTGGCCTCAGTAAGTACATGGGTACCAGACAGTGAGAAATTGAGCAGAACCAGACTATGAATGTGTAAGACCCCTTTGGGGATTATTCTTTGACAAGTCAGTTAGGAATGGCATTTTTAAATGCTTTGAATGCACTGTCACGCTCCATGGTGCCATAACAGATATGGCAGTGTCACTTTCTAGTGCTCAAATATAAGTTGTGAATTTTCACAGGTCTTATTTAGGGCCATGTGCGACTGGGATAGAGAACCTAATCCCTTGTGTGGCTGGGATAGAGGATAGTGTGTCCTTAGTGCTAGAAATTAGTATTAGAACACTCCTGGGACAAAATAACTAAGCAAAGAATATATTGAGTAGGTTTTGAATGGGTAGAAATAGAAATTTGTGTACCAGCTAATATCAAGGATTTTGAGGCAACCCATATGAATTCCTGCCTTGAATTTAATTTGATATCCTCAAATGGGGCTAGAAGTTTCTCCAAAATGTTTCACAGTTCTGATCCTGGATGTTATTCACACATTCTCATTCTAAATCTTGTAACAACCTCTAAATTTGCCTAAGTGTACATTGAGTGAATTAATTACAAAGTTGTGGCTGAGGTTGTCAGTAAGTGATGCTGACATGTTGCAAATCTCCTGCAAGATACTGTTGACTTATAGGTGTCTTCCTTGAGGTCAAGGTATTTTTCTCAGAACTCATAGTCATCCAGGAAATACCTGGATCCATGTCTCTAAAGATGCTATTTCAGTACATAGTGTCTGAAATGATAAGCTGTGACTCCCCTGGGCTACCAGAAATTTCATCCTAGCCAAGTTGAGGGCCTCAGGTGTTATGTAACAACTCAGGTGACTGAGAGTTCTATAGTATAGGCCACAATAGTCTACAGGAAGAAAAATATTGTATGGTGACTTTTTCAAAGTAAAATTGAGAATGACTCCTAGATGCAGAAAGAATCCAGCATTTTTAGTTGAGGTCATTCGGACCATGGTGGAATGAGGAACATTCTGTTGGAGCCATTCTTGCAGGTTTGTGCAAAATGATATCCTGATGATGCTGAGAATGGTTTGGATTTCTACTGCTGGTCCCTCTTTGCCTACTCAGGAAGGTCAGATTATGAATGCAGCAAGGGTGCCAGTGAGTCTCAGAGTAGAATAGAGTGGTATGATCAAAAACATAGTGAATATAGCTTTTAAAAAGGACAGGTTGACTTTGATGGGATAATCAGAAGCCTCAGGATATATGTGATCTGTGATTAAGGTGGCTGGAGACAGCCAGTACTATTTCTATGAGCCTGCCTTTCCATAGCATGATAATGTAGATTCCCTGGCTCCATGGAGAAGCCATGCATCCACAGAGGAATGGCCATGAGCTTCTGAGCCTTCCTGTTTCTCTGATGCTCTCCTCTGGGGACACAGGGAATTGTGGGGACAAGGACAAGGAAAACAAGTGGAGGCACAAATCCCTGAGGTTATGTCTCCAACCTTTGGTCCCACACCAGCCCCATAACTTTGAAAGTGCAAATCCAAGTATCCTGTCCTGCATGTTTTATAGTCCCTCACTTGGTGTCTATACTAGCACAGACAGTGCCCCACAGTCTCCGAGATTAGTGATCATCTTGATGCCAAGATCTCCCTAGTCATTAACAAGCAAGGCAGGGTAAGGTTGTGCACCATCAAGAACCTAGGTTGTGATCTGAATACAGTGACTTGCTTCTTGCTGTAACTCTGTGGGTCTGATCCCTCTGACCAACCCTTCTCAAGTATGAGGAATGAAGAGTCAAACAGGGCCTGACACATTCACATGTCAGCTCTCAAATGGAGCCATAGGTCCCTTCGCTGGTTCCAGCTGTCATTTTGGGAAACATAACCTCTACCCAATTCCTTTGTTTTCCATGAGGCAAATATTGTGTCTACAAATTTTTCAAAAATAGATGCACTGTAGAGTTGACAACTTCCCAGAGCAGTGCATGTTGAGATCTGACTCTGAGGGGCTTCTGTTGGCTCTCATGGATGGTCTTTGTCAGCACTGAGCTTCCCCTCACTAGCTTGTGTGGTTCCGGGACTCCTCAGATCACCTAGACTCTGTAGACATGGTGGTTTGGCATTAGTTTTGGCTATAACTGTTCTAAGTTGGAGAGACGAGGGTTGCAAGTTGGCAGGTCAAAGCAATCCAAAGAAGACAGGCAAGACTGAAGTAAATGGAAAATTACAGGTATCATCATCCTGGTCCTCATATGGACAAGGTATTAGTGTGTTATCCTGCCTTTGCAACATTCATAGTGTCCTGTGGAAATAAAATGAGCTTATTTTATAGCAATCTTACTAAAATATGTCTAGCTAGTACAACATTTTTGTTACTTTCACAAACATTAAACTGTCATTGAAAGAAATGGAAGATGGCATTTTGGGAGAGGCCTCTCACCGGTCCTGAAGCCATGGAATAGAATGGGGTCCAAAATGGTGGCCCTTGTGAGCAGTCTGGAGGACTCCCCATCTTGTGTCAGTCATAGCAGCACTGTTAGGCCATGCTGTCCGTGGTGTGAAAACTAATCTAATTGACTTGATCTTTAAGTTAATTCAATCTGAGTATAATTGATAGAGACTTAGGGATACTAAACCTGCACCCAGAATAGCCTGTGACTAGGGTCTCTCTAGCCCATGTCTGCTAGAGAGAAACTGATTAGTTTTGCTTTCTCAGCAGCAAATAACAGTACATGGATACCTGAAAGAGACAATTTTGTGAGCATGATCACGCTATGGTGGGTGTAATTCTTGGGCACTTAAAATCTTGATATCCACATCTAATTGGCAGTCTTGAGACAATTTTTTGAGAACAACTTTAATTCTCCATGGGCCACTGTGAAGTATAGCATGAGTAATCCTAGTGTCCAAATTAAACTGCAGGTCCTTCAACACAAATCTTAGAAACTAGTCTTGCCTGAGACAACTCTAGAAACCCTGCCTGTATCTATTGAATGCTGTGGACTTGTTACTGTGAATTCAGAGTGATTTTCTTCTGCAGCAGTACCACTAAACACAGACTATTGTGTTGAGTATGTTTTTCATGGAGAGAAATGGCAACAGCTTTGGTGACCAGCTAAGATACTGGCAGGCAAAGCCCTGCAGATCCATTTCTTAATGTGAAGCCAGACGTCTTCCCACTTTCAGACCTGGGATACTGCTGGACACTCTCTATGGCTTCACATCCTCATCCTTTGTATATACTGTTCATTTTACCTGAGTTATGCAGTAGTCTAAGAGAAAGCAGAGAAAATTGAGGCTTAGGTTCCCACTGGGCATGTCAACATGTTTTACCCTACTGCACAATACTATTGACATCCATATATTTTCCTTGAGGCATTGGGATCATGCTTCTCAGAGCTCACTGTCAGCCAGCTTAGCTCTTAAGCTATTGATGCCTAAAGCTATTACAGTACACACAATGCCTGCGAAGAGACCTTTTTAGAGCAAAGGGATCAGGGACTTTGCCCTAGCCCATTGTCAAGTCTAAAGTGATGTTCCAGTGACACTACCTACTACCTGGGAAGCCCAACTATTGGGCCCCATTTTAGACAAAAAAAACTCATTGTTAAAGGTTTCATTTTCCTTCCTGAAGCTTAAGAGGTCAAGGAAAACTTAAAATACCATAAAAATATGTAAGGTACCTAAACACATTTTGAAGAGCCATGGCTGATGGGAATCGTTGAGGCAGAGGCCTTTCTAGAATTTAGAGAAAGAGCCTGGATTTTGAGCTGTGGCCATCAGGAGAATGTTAAGGTGGGAAACCTTCTTGGGAGGAAACCCTGGCTCTATTCCATAGGAAATGATGGTCTGCCTCTCCTGGAACTATTTCAATGGCCTTGTTATTCCCTGATTGGTCTCAATAATCTCAGGTGATAAGGGTGGAGAGGGTGACAGGAATAGACTGGATTAGGGATGCTCTCCTCATAGCTTCAGGTTTCTCCCAGGAACGTTAGGAAATGAGAACATTTGAAATATTTAATGTGAGTAGTTTGGATGACAACATACCTCAGCTCTTCACCTTCCAAATCAATGGGATCCTTTTATTCTGGAGTGGCTTGATGGTCCACACCAAGTCCTTGAGTTTCACACATGAGACTGTCATCTAGACTTTTATAATGATGAAGCCATGGTCAGAAAATCCAGAGCAGTATTGTTCAATGCTGCCCCTAGATGTTTATTTCATAAGAAGCATGATGCAATGAATAATTTTAATACACAATGAAATGCATAGACTCTGAAAAGGAATCTGAAAGCTGCTGCTGCTTCCTGGTCATATGTGAGGAAAAATGAAATCATGGAATCCTTATGAATTGATTGTGGCCAAACACATGACTGGAGGTGGTTCTGGGCCAGGGAACTTTGACTGATATGATGAGGAAGTGGGTGCACCTCATGAAATTCTGCAGTGGTGTGCTGGTGAGGAATCGGAGTGCACTTACAATGCTGTAGGGGTTGCAACCTGGCAGAGGAGGAGGCACTGGAATAGCAGGGAGGCCTTTGCTTGCTTGCACCTCACCTCTCATTAACAAGAAGAATGAGGCAATCACAATGTTCATTATAACTTAGAGATTGTTTTGTAATTACATGGGTGGAAATGTCATAGAAAAACCTCGAGTATGGAAACAATATAGATGAGACACAAACTGATAGAACCTAGAATATTCCCCAGGCTGGAATTGAGACACAGCTTCTCCTGTTGATGCTTGAGAGTACAGTCAGACTTTCAAAGTTGGGTCCCAACTCTTGTTGATGGAATCACATTATTTTCCAGGAAATGAGTGATACACTCTTCAGCATTAGGGGATTTTGTTGAAGTGAAACCTTGTCCACAGAGTATCTATGAGGAATTTGCTACTACTTGCTTGGAGCCAACAGTGATGTGGGAAAACTTACTGGTGGCCCACATATGGTACATCTTGTGTTTTAAAAGGTAATACTCAGAGCCTCTCCAAAACTCAGGGTATTGCTGCATCCTCCACAGGTAGGGTCATATTTCCCATCAGCCCAATTCAGTTCATTGAGCTAGAAGTGCCTGTGTCACTGCAACTTGATTTGGTGACATTGTCACCTGCTCACAACCCTTAATAATACAGTCTGATGGTTCTTTTGCTTTGGTCCTACTTCCTTAGTCTTAGACTTGTAATAATGAAATTTTAGAGCAGACACTATTCCCCAAGAAATTGATTTTTGAGTTCCATAGTTGAGGGGCTGAATATGGTGGTGCCCTTCATTCTGCTGGGGTACAGGGAATCAAATGGAAGAAATGTGGAAATGCTTGTGTCTGTGTTTTCTGGTCTGTCTCTCAGAAGCTGATTATGCAACCTTGCATGAGTTCTGACTTCTCCAGCTCCAGGTCCCCTGGCTCTATGGGGAGCCATGTAGCCTCAGGGAGGGACAGAGTGCATGTGACTTTTCCTGGCTCCTCTCATTTTTCTCTCCCCTTTGCTCTCTGGGGAAGGCTGGGGCACCCAGAATCAACTTTTTCTGGCCAATAAAACCTATACAAAACAATGTAACAGGAGCTGTCAGGAAAAGCTTCTCAATCTATATGTGAACATTTGTAAATCTAAATTCTGGGTTTTACTTCTCATGCTATCCATTTGCTCCTTGCTCATTTATTTTTGACCTTGGCCATTGAACAGTGTTAATGTAAGGGCTGGTGAGAGTTGGCATGTGACATCCAAGCATGGGGAACCTGAGGGCTAAAAAGGCAGAGTTTATGGCAGCCTGAGATGCCAAAAATGACACTTGAGCCTCAGGCCCCACAGAGCAGAGGGAGAAGTGGCTTCAGTCTACCCAGACTTTGAGGGTCCCAGACCATTTTTTTGGTATAAATTCCTGAGCTGTTCTCTCTGGTGAGACACAATGTGACCACCGGGGCATGATGTGGGAGACTTGCAGAGCAGGGCTCCCATCAGAGAGTCATAGGTGCCTAGGTGAGAAGTACTAACTCTTCACAACAATGGGAGTAACTCAGACCTGCAAGTCTGTGCATAAATGACATTTTTCACTGGCTAATACAGTAACAAGTATTTTTGGCTAATGGTCAGCTGCCATGTTGTGACAGTAAATTTTAGGAGACAAGATGTAAATCAGAGATAACATTAACTTAAACATGGCAGAATGGGAGGCTCCAGTAAACTGTCATTCTCTCTGCCCCTTCCTTAACTAGTACCAAAATTTGTAGGCATATCCCTTTGCTAAGGTTTTTCCAACATTGTGGGATCCACATTTGTCAGAGTTTTGCCTAATTCCTAGGTCAAACATCAGGTGACAGAAGTAGACACAAACAAGCTAAAATAACTTTGAGAATCCTAAGTCATGAACACTGACCAGCAGTTCATTCACACATAAATAGCTCATATCTCTGGTCTCTGCAGCGTAATTACAGAATTAAACTCATGGAACTCGACTTTGTGAAAATGAACCTCTTTATTTGGAGGATGCACCCTTGTGCTGGAAGGATGAGGCTGAGGATGAATCAGAAAAATTGAGGTAGCCCAGAATCTGATGTTGCCTTAATGTTCCTTTTGCAAATGAGCAAAGAGGAAAAGAAAAGAAAAGTTATATGACTTCTATTGTGCAAAACACAGCTGGAGCTCCCATGTGAACATTTACTGTTTGTAGTTGTCATTCAAGCAAATGGAAGAGGTCTTCTTCAGTGTCTCTAGATAACTGGTCCTGAAGTAGTCAGAAATTTCAATATGGTGGCCCTGATGAGCAGCCTGGAGGCATCTCAAGGTTGGGTCAGTCATAAAATTGGGAGTAGTTTTCAGTGTCAGGTTCAGTGTTGACAGGAATGATTTCCATGATCAATAGCAGTAGCTGAAGATACATGGTGAGTGTGATAATAATGACTCTGACAATGAGAGTGTAGCTGGGACTGCAAATTTCTATAGATCAGCCTCAGAGGTTTTGGCCATACAGCTAAAGTTTTACCTTCTCAGCAGTGAGCAGTGTGTTCCTTACAATGGGAACTTGTGTGAGTAGGTGCAGGCTGTGGATGGAGAGAGTCATTTGAGGATGGCAGTTCTACATTCTACATCAAAATTGAACTTGGTTGAGAAAAGTATTTGACCACGACTTCATTTCTCTCTAGGGCTATGAAAAGTATGGCACTGGCAATGTTAGCTGCCCAAAGTAGTTACAGGCCTTTCAATAGATGATCATGTCTTGAGCTGTATATGCCTGAGACAGAACACTCAAGAAAGTCTCCCTGTACCTAGTAGATACCATGGACTTCTCTGAGAAGTTCAGTGTCCCCTTCTGGGACATCACTGACAAAGAGCATTGTGTGCAGTAATGGCTACTGGGAAGAAGTGCAATGACTGTGGTGTACAGCTAAGGCAGTGCTGTGCATTCAGTAGGCTGAATACTGGAGTGAGTTCTTCAATAGATATGATCCATCCAGTGGGTCTAAAGTTTTCTCCAAATTGTTTAAGAGCTCTGATCCTGGTTACTAACACCAATACCTTCTCATTCTCAACATTTCTGTGGAGTATGTTAATTTTACCAAAATTCTAGGTTAAAAGGAAGTTGAATGCAGTAGAAAATGGTGGCTGATACTCCCTATTAGAAATTCTGTGTCATACAATTCTCCTGTGTGACTGTGTTGACATATAACTGTTTACTTTGAATCAAAGAGATTAGGTTTTTCTCAGAGGATGGGTATAGCTCACAAAAATCTTACACAGTTCCTTCAAAACCACATTAGTAAATGCAGCATCTTAAAATTTGAGAGTAACTTCTTGAGGCAAAGACACCAGGAACTTGACCCTCACCATGCTTAGCCTTGAAGGTGATATTGCAATAACTCCACTTGTAAGCTGACGGTTCTATGTCATGGCCTTGATTTCAGATTTAAATTCTATCTGAAGAAAATCATCTCATTACAAATAATTCAGAGACTGATATGGAGCTTAGATATTCATAGGGTGTTTATTCTTCTGAGAGATCTGATTCAGAGCTCATGAGAACTGCTCAGACATGAGTTCCTTCTATAACCAGAGGGGAGTGTCTGGGGTTTTGAATTGCATTCCTCAGACCATGATGAGAATGGGAAGCATTTCTCAGAAGGTACCTTGGGTCTGTGTGTGGGAAATGTTCAGACCATGCAGGGATTACTTTCTCTTGCTGTAGCCTGAATGGTCTCAATGATTTTCAGATGATGATAAAGAACTAGGGGTGGCCACTGAGACTCAAAATGGGATAAGGTGAGGTAACTAAGGAAATGGTCTCCTTGTTTCAAGTTTCACACAGGAAACTCAAAAAGTTATGTGAAGTCCAGTTACCAGCTGACACTGAAGAGTTGGGACACCTATGTATCTGGGCTTTTGGCTTCAAACACAATGAAAATCACTTGTAAACTGGAGTGATTTGGGATCTACACTAACTTCAGAGGTCACCCTCACAGCAGTCTAGTTGCCGTTCTTAAGACACCATATCACCATGCACAGGCCACACAGCACAGCGAAGTGAATTGTCTCTCCAAAACAGAAACACTGTGTCCACATATCTTGCCAAAGTCTCATGTCCCAGATACTTCTTTCTGAAAGTGACTCGAAGCTCTCCTTCAGTTGGTTCTTTGACATAAAGAATGAATTGAGCAACTGCCTTGATACTAAGAGCACTCTTTGCATACTATTCCTTCAGTGGAACAGTGAGACTTGTGGGATCCTCATTTGTGGAAGCATCAGTCTGCAGCGTGTCCTCCTGAGCCAAAGGACTTGTAATGTTTGACTAATGTTGCTGTATGAGCTCTGTGTTGGAGCAACTGTTTGTTCTGTCCCTGTCTTTAGATTTTGGTTCATGAATTTGTGACTGAATATTGTGTACCATACTGAAGAATGGATAGAATGGCAACTTGCTCCCAATTGGGGTTACGGACTTTACAATGACACCTGACTCAGAATTGGCCCAAACCTCCCTTGTTTTGTTTTGTTTGTTTGTTTGCTTGCTTTTTTTCACAATTAAGCAACACTCATGCTTCAGCAATGTATGAGAAACTTCGTGGGTGATGTCTGTTATGCAGTAGGTCTACCTGGTCAGAGGGGTAAGGATGTTGTGTATTGATGACACTTTCAACTATTTGCATGAGCACATGCTTGCATGAGCAGTGCCATAGAGGTCAATGACAGTCATGTCCGGCATTGGTCCTGGTCATTGTGGATCACAGCTTCAGTTACAAGGTAACTATTCTAGGACCCATTCAGGAGTATCCTTAGATATATTAAGCACTTCAACCTGATAGCAAAAAGAAAAAAAATTCTCTTTACCAGATTGAGATGTTAGTGTGGGCTTTCAGGAAATGTGGGTTTAAAAACTTGATGTTGGTACCAATCTGCCTTAAAGAAACCTGTTTTAATATTGGGGCCAACAGCATGAGAACTAGCAGCATAAGCCCCCAGCATGAATCCAGGTCAGGTGATGATTCACTCCTCCACTCAATTGTATGCAAGAAGAGCGCCATCAGTCAGATGAATATTGACTATTGATCATAGACTCCATGGCAGTTCTTCCATACCCACGTTAGCAGGTAGGGTGAACGGGTATGAAGATTCCTTAGTTGAAATGCCAGATCAAATGTCTGGTCAAAGTCAGATTAAACATGGCTCAAGTAGTCCCCCTGATGATCAGGGAGGATGCAGAAACACAAGACTCTTCTCTTAGATATCTGCAAAGCACAATAGGGCACGAGGATCCTGGGCAAGGGCAACGAATGACTCCAAGGAAAGTCTAGATGAGCGGGGTGTGGTGGGAAGCCAAAATGGAATATAGTCCTCTTGCTTCTAGACTCAATTGGCCCAACTCACTAATAATTGTAAAGTATCAAGTTATACCATGGTGAACCAGCCAGATTTTCACTAACCAACATACCAGTCAAAGATGGTGCCTGCATGTTAGGGAAGACACTGTAAACTCCTTCCCCTGGATTTCTCAATACAGTGAAGACAAACAACTTGAACACAAAATATTCAGTCCCGGAGATGGCCATCGTGCAACTCAGGCTAGGAAGTTTAAAGAATGAATGAAGGGTGTTTGGGAATGTAATGGACATGCAGGCTGTAGGTCAGCATACTCCAATATAAAACCAGGAGTAAAGGCTTTATGGGTAAGAATGACACTTAAGTCTCTAAGTCCTTCAAAATCATTAGATTCAGATGAAAGGCAGTGTAAGATCATCAGGAGAGGGGTGCTTCCACACATTTTTTGTTGTTTCATGAGTAAGTTAAGTGCTGCAACCATTACTAGATCAACAGGACCTCTCAACATGACCCAGTCTCCTGTTTTTCCAATCTTATTCTCTAGTAGATGAGAGAAACTCCCTGGTATTCTTAACAGATTCCCAACCTAATAAAGTAAAGACGGTGGTGGCAATGGTTAATCCAGTATCTTGGCTCTCAGGCAACATCAGTCTAAGAATGATCACCTTCTAAACGCTTTCTATTGACATCCCTGAAGCTATCCAAAACTGCTCAGCAATGAAAAGAGGAGAGAGGCTAGAATGGATAATCATGCCAAGTGTCATGTGGAAACGCTTCAGCAGCATTAAAAGAGCAGCGGGCGAGGTAGTCTGATATAATTAACCTGATTCGGTTTGGACATAGGATGCTCTGTGCAACCTGCGTCCTTCATGTTTCTCATGCTCATGGATTCACTAAGAGCAGTGATGATACTGGGCTTGTGGAACTTATCAGGCATTGACAAGTCATGAGCAGCATAGTTAATTCATGATGCACATGTAGATTGTTAAGTCTCAAATGGAGGTTTCAAGGACAATAAATCCTTAGCAACAGTCTCTCTCTCCAGTCAGGCAAGTTGTTCTAAGTTTAAGATTCATGACAATCTGGCACCCCACCAATGTATCTCACAATCCCATGATTTCAAGACCACCTCAGGTCTCCTAAGAAGTTTTATATTGAAGCAATCAGAGCAGAGTGCAATTTCTCATAGCTGGCCAGGAACAATTAGCTGTGGAACCTGGTGGATCTTTCCAGCTGACAGTCCACTCACTAGGCCTCCCTCGAGTTGGGCAAATTGAAACATAAGTGAGTCTGACAGCACTGTGAATATAACTGATGGAAATGTGTCAGGGGATGGAATCCCAGCAAGAACTGGACCAACAACAGTGTGAGGTACAACAAGATATGAGCGTCACATCACTCTTCTACAGAGAAGCACTTAGGATCTCAATGGCATAGCTCAGAATACTGTATAATGGAGAGGGTCATGGACTTTAGTCTCCCTATGACAGCTTGAACTCAAGAAAAGTGAGTGCTCAATAATTCCAATGATCTCCATCAGGTCTGTGTCTTAGGAACACTTTGCTGTAGAATCTCAAGATAACTTTGACTGTCCGAGATCTATGCCTCTCCTTGTCAGTCATGCACACTAGTCCCTCTACTCTTCTACCTGGGAGGCTGAGAATGTAGGAAAATGGTGTGAGTCAATCGCAACCTCCTCAGTTTGAAGGCTCTGAACTCACCTGTGCTTGGGAAAAAACAAAGGAATCTTTTGGGGAAAGTGAAGCAGGTGCTTCTCAGGTGCATGCTGAAGTGGTGGCACCAGGGATTGTTTGTCTGCAGAGAGGGAGGTAACAATAAATGTGTCTTGCCAAGGGCATTACAGTTTTCAGAAGGAAAATGACATCAAGTAATCGAGATTGTACTATGCCATTATTTCTCAAGTGAATGACCTGGGTCAGGAAGTTGAAGGTCATCTACCTGAAAGTTGTAGAATAGAAGCAAAGATTATTTTTATATTGTGCTGCTAGAGTTCTTGTAAGAGTCTTCACAGGAAAATAAGACTTGCTGACAGTGAGACAATACAGTGAGAAGCAAGTTGAATATAGAATCTGAGCTCCACCATGTCCCACCTTGGTTATGTCAATGGGCAAAGGTGGGGGAGGCAGCAGGACATAGTCAGAGAGAAACTCGGAGTAGGACTCAGGGACTGTCACCCATGCCAAGTGCAACCCAGGCTGCCCTAGAAGCCTGTGCATCTGCTTCTGAGGGTCTCTGTGTTCTAAGCCCGATGCATCATCTGTGGGCTTGGTCTGAATTTATCACTCTTTGGTCATGGCCACAGTTGTCCACTAACAACTGCTGCAGGAATCTATGCCTGACTTCCCAACAGCCTCGTGGGAGAGCTGGCTCTGTGACAGGATCCGGCAGGTAGGGACTTGAGATGGATGGTGAGGAAGAGGCAGCCCAGTGTGGTGAAGGCTAAAGATTGCAATCCCGGGGCTGAACCTGGCAGGTCTCCTGCCTGATCAATGTGACCAGCAGGGGCACTGGGGTGTTGTCCCAGAGGTGGGCTTCGTGGTTCAGGGGTGTTGAGGGACTTGTGAACAGCTGCCAAACTAAAGTTTACTGTTGGGAGCCATTGAAGCAGGAAATTGACTTAGGGCATGATCCAGACATGACCTTACCAAAGTAACAAAGAGCACCTGGATCAACCACGTGAAAAATGCTCCCACAACCCAGCAAAACAGGAGGCTCCTAAACATTCCAGGCCTGGGTTGCTAGGCAGAGGGGTTAAAATTGACGTCATCCTTCCCTGTGTATAAATAAACCGGCAACATTGCTTGAGCAGTTCCTTTCCTCCCATCAGGAGGATAAGGGCTCCACCTGACTCCAGCTTTCTCTCTGTCTTTATTT
>RJWM01044413.1:0-13282 GCA_004363535.1 Dasyprocta punctata | reverse complement strand
TCTTTGGACTTTTAAAATTGTAATCTTTTTATTAATTCCTTATCCTCTACTTGAAAAAATATTTACCATTAATAACCATGAAATTAGATGACACTTTTTAATAGACATGAAAAGAAATGAGGAAAATGGTGAAATTTTTTGAGTTATACACATAATTGTGCTAGTAGGAAAGAGAAACCACATACCAAAATAACTATATGGTATGATAAAAATGAACTGATAAATTTAATTGCATTAATATATAGTTTCAGAAAAGAATACGTTTTATATATTGACTTGCTAATAAATTGATATGTTTATAGTTTATCATTTGGCATTTTAATTCTTATAAATGTCTTGACATTATCAAAATTTGTGTTTTTTGAGAGCTAGGATGAACTAAGCGTATTTCTCCTGTGACGGGCTCGCTCTATGAGCTCCTGACTCTCAACACCAAGTTAGTTACAAGGAAGTTTATCCTGGGTGACCCTGACCTAACCGGATAAACCTTTCAATCAGTCAAAGAGACTTCCTTCCGCTGGCTTCAGAGATGCAGGCTGCATGCCTTCCATAGCTGAAGTGAAATCAACTCTGCCAACAAACGCAGAGCCTGAAGGAGGACCTGGGTTCCAGATGAGACGGTAGCTGGGGCCCCCTTGATGTCAGCCTCCAGGATACTGGGCTGGTTCTTCTGGCTGATGCCCCACCCACACCCAAATGAAAAATCCTAAATAATAAGTGGATGCTTAGGAACACTAATTTTTTAGTCTTTTTTGTGCAGCAAGAAGTTTGTAATAGGCTCGAGTTTCTAGGCCAAATTAAGCTAGTGTAGGAAAAAAGCAAATAAATAAACAGACAAACAAACAACAACAACAACAACAGCAAAACACCCCAGAAACCTACAATCTTTAAATTCTTATGGTTATGGACACAAAATCTTCAAAAGTAGTAGTAAATAAAATTTCAGAGTATATATAAACAACAATACCTCTGAATTGTTAGTTTTATCCTGAGAATGACAAGACGGTTCAACATTCTAAGATGAATCAAGGTAATGTGCCAAACTCACAGAAAACAACCAGTGTGTGAGGCAGAGTCCCACATGGCAGAGTTCAGCCTCAGGCCACGAAAACCCCTTCGCTGACTAGTACTGGGAGGGACTTACTAAGCATGATACAGGGAACCACAGTAAATGTGTAGGTGACAAAAATCAGTGGTAAATTAACGAATGTGCTTCCACACCACACTAATCTAACATTGGAGATAGCAGAGCAGTAAAGAGGAAAACAAAGCAAAATGAAACAAACAACAAAAGGCAAGCAAACTGTAAAACAAACTTTCCTTTTCACAGATGACATGAATCTTTGTACAAAACCCCAAGGAACCTGCGAAGAAAGAAAAAGTTTTCTAGATTACTGTATAAGGTATAATTTCAACAGACACATTTAAAATGTCTACACAAGAGCAATGATCAAATGGAAATTAAAATGTTGAAGTAATTCCATTTACAATAACTCACAACAGGATACTTTGACACACATATAAAACACCGTGTATAGGACTTCAACACTGGCAACCATGAAATACTGATGAAAGGCATAAAAGAAAAATCAAATAAATGGAAACATACTGTGAACATGAAATTAAGAATTCAACATAGGAAGACGTCAGATTTTCCCAAACTATCTCTCGGCCCTCTTCTCCTTTAAGGGTGAACCCTCTCCCTACTTCCTATTATCTGCTTTTGCTTTGCTCTTGTTTTCCTCTGGGTTTCTCATATGAGAGAAATCGCGGTATTTAAGTTGCATGTTTGATTAGGGAGGGAAGGGATAAGGGGCGACTGGGGAACTGGGGTGTGGCGGGTTCACGCTTCGACTCCGCGCGGGGACTATGAAGATGACATCCTGCGAAAGAGAAGAGGGAGCGGACCAAGGGAGGGCGCAGCGGGACGACAGCAGGCACTCGGAGGAGGCAAAGACTTCAGGGTGTGTGGTGCGGAAGCATCGACTTCCTGCAGAACGCAACGCACCAGACACAGGCATGCATAAACCAAACTGATTCTAACATTGAGATGGAAAGAAAGGCTTTTGGAATCGCTGAGATGATGCAAGTGTGCATCCTTGTCTTGTCCCAGAGTTTAAAGGGAAAATTCTCCACTTTTCCCCCTTGGGAATACTAAATTTGGGCTTTTCATGTGTAACCTTCTTTACGTTGAGGCACCTTCCTTCTTGCACTAATTTGTTGAGTCTTTCAAGAGAAGGATGCTGAATATTGTTAATTGTTTTTTTTTTTCTGTTTAGAAGTAAATATATATATATATACATATATATATGTATATATATATATCAGCTAATTTTTGACAAGTGTTGAGTGCAGACAAGAGTGAAGGAAAAGTTTCTCAAATGAACATTGGAAAAACCAGGTATCCATGTGCAAAGAACCTTCCCCCATAACTCACACAAAAAATTAACTTGCAGTGGATTAAAGACTTAAACATAAGGCTTGAAATCATAAAACAGAAGGAATAAGACAGAAGGAAAAACATTTTCAAATTTTTTGATTAGTTTTTCAAGTATTAAACTCAAACTAGCAGCAACCAAAGACTTTATCATTATAAACAGTGAGGCTGTATCTCTAAAGGCCTCCTGCACCACAAAGGAACAGTATTAAAAGGTAGCTCAGGGGATCTGATATTAAAATGACCAAGAACCTAAATAGCTATTGAGCCAGATCAAACAAACGAGTGGTCAATGAATATAAGAAAAGCTGTTCATAAATCACTTCTTACAGGGAAATGAAAACTAAAGCCACACTGTTTATACCTGCTAGGATGACTACTGTCAAAAATACAAAATACAATAAGAACTAATGGTGGTGTGGAGAAAAAGAAATTTTAATACACTGTGGGTAGAAATGTAAATTGAGAGTGGTATTGTAAAAGCAGAAATTTTTAATGTACCTTAAAATATTAAAATAAAACAAACGTATCTAAAGGAAGTAAGTCCATATCTCAAAAAGATATATGTATTTGTAGTGGATCACAGACTTAAATGTAAGACTTGAAAGAATACATATATATCAGTATCATATATCTACATATATATTTATTTATTTTTATTCTTATCACAATGTCACTCCTATTCGTTTACATTTAAAATTTTTTTGTATTTGTATTTTCCCACTTTATCACATTATTAATAGCAGCAAAGATATGGCAATGAGCTAAGTGCCCATGAACAGATGAATGAGGAAGAAAATGGAAGAGAGTGTGTGTAGTAGCATTCAGCTACAAAGGAAGGAAATCCTGGCATCCTGGAAGACGTGGATGTACCTGAAGATGTAATAAAATAAACCCAGGCAAAAACATCGCGTGCATAAAAATGTCAAACTTCTAGAGGCAAAAGGTAGACTGTGATTGCCCGTGCTGGGAGGGTGTGGGATGGTGAGATGCTGGTCTCAGGTACCAACGGTGGCTGCAGAGGGAGTGAGCTCTGGAAATAGAAGGCACGTGCTGTGATCCGCACCTGCTCCTAATCGTCCTCACCACAGTCGCATGGGAACCGGTAACCATGGTAACCGGGAGACACTGGATGCTTCCCTGGACGGTAGTGATTTCACCACGCAGCGCTGCAGCAGATCACTGCCAGCACATCCGGGATGGAGGCATTTGTGTCAGTTACGCACTACTAACTCAGTGAAAATTAATGCAGTTAACAACCAGCAAATGTCTTTGGTGATTCACCAAAGAAAATAGACTGATGTAAATGAAAGAGATGCAGAAATGTTCCATAGCATTGTCACTTATAAAATGCACATTATTAACACCACAGAGACAGGCCTTTAAAAAGATTTTACAAAGACTAAAATGGAAATACAAGCCAGGCACGGTGGTGGTGGTACTGTGATACCACTCCTCGGAGGCTGAGGCAGGGGGCTGCTGTGAATTTAGGGCCAGCTTGGGCTAAATAAGAAGATGGAAATGGCCTGAACTTCCTAGTGAGACTCTGTCTCAACAACAACATCAACTGAAAATACAGTCAATCTGAATTCTGCAAATCACATAGAACATGAAGCACTTTGATGGCTTATTGATGGGAACTCAAGTTGACAAAACTACTGTGGAAAATCTTCTCCAGGTGAGAGCCAAATACTATGTGCCTTTACCAACAGAACTGCAAAGTTATGTTTTAAAAATAAATTCTGGATATTTCTGAAACACCTCACTTATTAAAAACTGGAAAGAAGGTAATTGACATTATCAATATATTGAGATACTACTCAGCAGCTAAAAAGGAAAAAATTATTGACATATGCAAAAACTTGAAAAGCATCACAGAATTATGTTGAGTGAAAAAAGCTAAACACAAAGGTTACACACTGCATTGTTACAGTCCTAGGGTGTTTTCAAAGAGAACATTCTTTAGCTCCATAATAAATATTTATCTGTGACTAAGGCTGAGTGGACATTTGGAATACAAATGAATTTCATAAAAGACATTTTTATTTTGTTATTGTAGTTCTGTGAATCTCTAACTTATGTTAAATAAATATATGCAGACATTTTTGCATGTAAATTCCATAGATAGTACAACCAGATTGTCAACAATTTTTCTTCCTTCTTGATTAACAAATTTTATGTCTTTTATTTTATCTTTTAGAAACTTCTCTTAATTTCAATTTTTAGCAAAATATATTATATACTAAAGTAATAATGATAGCAAACATTTAAATAGCACATTGCTTTTTGTTGTTGTTTTGTTTGTCTTTTTCAAATAATAATAGCAATAATGATTGTTTTTTATTTCAGTACTGGGGACTGAACCCAGAGAAACTCAACCGCTGAGCTACACCTCTTGCTCTTTTCATTTTTAGTGTGAGATGGGATCTTATCAAGTTGCCCAGACTGTCTTTGAGCTTTTTTTCATTTTTTCTATTTTTGTATTTTTTATTATTCCATGTTTGCAGTACAAAATAATTACATTTATTTTGGGGAGATTGTGCATGGACATAGCACATCATAATTTTTTTTCATCCCTTCCCCTTCCATCCCTCCCTGTTCCCTCCAACTCTTTTTTTTAAAGACACATATAAAAAAGACAGAAAGCAAAAGAGACAAACAAATGACTAGAGCAAATGGACAACAGTAATATTATAGGTTTACAAAACAGGATGATAGAAACTTGACAATGGTTGCAATATTGCATATCGTTACTTTCAAAATGGTTGTTTACATTAACAGATATAGACATGTAAAATTGATCTAATTGTGTGAGTATTAACCGTTCTTTCTCAATGACTAATACATTCAGCAGTATGTTGGTTTTAGTTATCTTACATATACATATATACAGATTTTTATCTTTTTCCTTTTCCCTTCGCTCTTTCCCCCTTTTCCCTTCGCTCTTTCCCCCTTTTCCCTTCCCAATTACTTCTGCTCTTTGAGCAGTTTTTTACCCTTACATAGTATTTATTGCAGATTTTGGATGTTATATACTTTTTCAGTTTCTTACACTAGGGAGACAATATGGTATTTACACATGTGGGTTTGATTTATCTCACTTATGAGTATGGTCTCAAGTCATGTCCATTACTTATAAAAATCTCAATGCAATCTTTCTTGACAAATGAGTAGTACTTCATTGTATAAAAATACCACATCTTTTTGATCCATTCTTTGGTTGATGGGCACTTGGGTTGTTTCCAATATCTGGCTATTACAAATTGTGCTGCTATAAACATGGGTGCACAAATATCACTGTGGTATGATGTTTTCAATTCTTCCGGGAAAATGCCCAGAAGTGGGATAGCTGGGTTGAATGGGATCTCTAATCCTAGCTTCTTGAGGAATCTCCACACTGATTTCCACAGTGGTTGCACCAGTCGATACTTGCACCAACACTGGAGAGCAATTCATTTTTCCCCACAGCTCCTCAAGCATTTGTTGTTGGGTGATTTTTTAATCTTGGCCATTCTTTCTGGAGTGAGATGGAATCTCAGTGTTGTTTTAATTTGCATTTCCCAAATGACCATTGATGTTGAACATTTTTTCATATATTTATTTGCCATTTGTATTTCTCTGAGAAGTGTGTATTCATCTCAGATACCCATTTTTGGATTGGGTCCTTGAATTTTAGGGGCCTGATTTCTTTTAATTCTTTATATGTTCTGAATAGAAGTTCTTTGTCTGATGGACAATTGGCTAAGATATTTTCCCAGTTTGTGGGTTTTCTTTTCACTCTGTTGGAGATTTCCTTTGACACGCAAAAACTTTTTAGTAAGATGAGATCCCAGTTGTTGATTCTGGGAAGTGTTTCTTGTGTAATTTGCTTTTTGTCCATGAACTCTCTGCCTACTCCTATCTCATCAAGATTTTTACCTACTTTGTCTTCTAGTAAGTTTAGTGTCTCTGTTTTTATATTCAGATCTTTGATCCATTTTGAATTTATTTTAGTGCATGGTGATAGACATGGATGTAGTTTTAGTTTACAGCATATAGAAAGCCAGTTTTTCCAGCACCATTTGTTAAAGAGGCTATCTTTCTTCCAATGTACATGTTTGGCACTTTTGTCAAAGATGAGTTCATTAAGTGTGTTTGTAGTTGTGGCTATATCTTCTAATCTATTCCATTGATCTTCAGGTCTGTTTTGATTCCAGTACCATGCTGATTTTATCACACTGGCTTTGTAGTATAGTTTCAAGTTGGGGATTGTGATGTCTCCTGCCTTACCTTTGTGGCCCAGAATTGTCTTTCCTATTCTAGGTCTTTTCTGGTTCCAGATGAATTTCAGAATTGCTTTCTCTAGCTCTGTGAGGTAAGCAAGTGGTATTTTGATTGGGATTGCATTAAATCTGTATAATAATTTTGAGAGAATGGCCATTTTCATGGTTTGTTCTTCCTATCCATGAACAGGGAATATCTTTCCATTTTCTAAAATCTTCTTCAATTTCCTTCTTCAGAGTAACGTAATTTTCACTGTATAGATCTTTTAATTCCTTTGTTAGATTGATTCCTAAGTATTTCATCTTTTTGGATGTTATAGTGAAGGGTGTGTTTTTCCTTATTTCTCTGTCACTGACTTTGTTGTTTGTGTACAAGAATGCTATTGATTTTTGAGTGTTGACCTTGTATCTAGCAACATTACTGAATTTGGTTATTATTTCTAGAGGTCTTTTAATGGATTTTTAGGGGTCTTCTATGTAGAGTATCATATCATTTGCAAATAATGATAATTTTACTTCTTCCTTTCCTATCCTTAATCCCCTTATTTCTTTGTCATGTCTAATTGCTCTGACTAATATTTCCAGAACTATAATGAATAGGAGTGGTGATAATGGACATCCTTGTCTTGTTCCTGATTTTAGGTTGAAAGTTTTCAGTTTTTGTCTATTTAGCAAGATGTTGGCTGTTGGTTTATGATATATGGCTTTTATCAGGTTGAGGTAGAGACCATCTATTTCAATTTTCTGTAGGGTTTTTATCATGAATGGGTGTTGGATTTTGTCGAAAGCTTTTTCTGCATCTATTGAGATGATCGTGTGGTTCTTGTCCTTGGCCCTGTTGATATGGTGTATTACACTTATTGATTTCCGTATGTTGAACCATCCCTGCATTCCTGGGATGAATCCTACTTGATCATGGTGTATAATCTTTCTGGTAACTTTCTTTACTGTATTTGTAGTATTTACTGAGGATTTTTGTATCTATGTTCATTAGAGAGATTGGCCTGCAATTTTCTTTTTTGGTTGGTTTTTTCTCTTGTTTTGGCACTAGGGTAATACTTGTTTCCAGGAATGAGTTAGGGAGACTTACTTCCCTTTGAATTTCATTGAAGAGTTTGAGCAATGTTGGCATTAAGTCTTCCCTAAATTTCTTGTAGAATTCTGACATGAATCCAACAGGGCCTGGGCTTTTCTTTTATGGTAGGGTTCTAATTACATTTTCAATTTCATTAGCTGAAATTGGGTTATTCAGCAGTTTTACATCTGCTTGATTCAACTTGGGTAATTCATGGGTTTCTAGGAATCTGTCCATTTCTTCTGTGTTACTGAATCTATGTAAGTAAAGGTTCTCAATGTAGGTGTTGATGATCTTCTGTATTTCCACAGGGTCAGTAGTGATTTCACCCTTTTCATTTCTTACTGCATGAATCTGAGTTTTTTCTTTCCTGTTTTTGATAAGATTGGCTAGGGGTTTATTAATTTTATCTACTCTTTGAAAAAACCAACTCTTCGATTCATTGATTCTTTGTATTGTTTTCTTAGTTTCAATTGCATTAATTTCTGCTCTGATCTTGATAATTTCCTCACTTCTTTGGGCTTTGGACTTGACCTGCTCTTCTTTTTCTAGAAGTTTGAGGTGCAGCATTAGGTTGTTTATGTGTGTTCTTTCCGTTTTTCTGATGTGGGAGTTTAATGCTACAAATTTCCCTCTGAAGACTGCTTTCATTGTGTCCCACAGGTTCCTGTAACTTGTATTTGCATTTTCATTCAATTGTAGATATCGTTTAATTTCTTTTTTAATTTCTCCTGTGACCCATTGCTTATTTAGGAGAGTATTATTTAATTTCCATGTGTTTATGCAGTTATTGTAGGTTTTTTTGTCATCCATTTCCAAGTTTACTGTGCTATGGTCAGATAATATGCATGGAATTATTTCAGTTCCTTTGCATTTACTTAAGCATGTTTTGTGGACCAGCACATGATCTATTTTAGAGAATGACCGATGTGCAGCTGAGAAGAATGTGTATTCTGATGTTGATGGATGGAGCACTTGGTACACATCTACTAGTCCATTTGTTCACAAGTTTGATTCAGTTCGGTTATTTCTTTGCTGATTTTTTGTTTGGTTGATCTGTCTCTCTGTAACAGTGGGGTATTAAGGTCCCCTGTTATAATTGTATTATTGTTTATTTGGTTTTTTATGTCTATTAAGAATTGTCTTACAGAGCCGGGCATGATGGCACATGTCTTTAATCCCAGCACTTGGGAGGCTGAGGTAGGAGGAACGTTGTGAGTTTGAAGCCACTTGAGCTACAATGCGAGTGCAAGCCCTGCCTGAGCTACATAGTGCAATCCTGCTGCAAAACACTAATGGCTGGGAGTTTGGCTCAGTGGCTTATGCGCCTGTCTGGCAGGTGTGAGACTGTGAGTTCAATCCCCAGTGTGGCAAAAAATAAAATAAAATAAAGTAAAATAAAAGTGTTGTCTTACGTAGTTGGGTGCCTCCATGTTTGGTGCATGTACATTTATGATTGTAATCTCTTCCTCTTGAAGTTTTCCCCTAACAAGTATGTAGTGACCTTCTTTATCTCTTTTGATCATTTTCAGTTTGAAGTTCACATTGTCTGCAAACATAATAGCTACCCCTGCTTTTTTCTGGGTTCCTGTTGCATGGAGTATTGTTTTCCAGCCTTTGATTTTTAGTCTGTGAATTTCATTTTGAGTGAAATGTGTTTCTTGTACACAGCATATTGTTGGATTTTGTTTCTTAACCCACTCTGCTAGTCTGTTTCTTTTTATTGGTGAGTTGAGACCATTTACATTGATTGATATAACTGATATGTACCATTTCATCCCTGTCATGATATATTTCTGTTGTTGGTTTTCTACATTTTCTGTTTAATTATTTGCCCTGCTTAGTGGTTTCCTTTTGTTGTTGTTTTTAAGATTGTAGCTATCTTTGTCTCTTTTTAGAGTGTCTTTCAGTACTCTTTGTAGTATTGGTTTGGTGGCCGTAAATTTCTTCAGTTGTTCTTTGTCATGGAAGTATCTTATTTCTCCATCAGTTTTTAAGGATAGTTTTGCAGGGTACATCAATCTGGGCTGAAAGTTGTTTTCTTTCAGGATTTGAAATACTTCACTCCAAGCTCTTCTTGACTTAAAGGTTTGTGTTGAGAAGTCTGCTGTGATTCTGATAGGCTTTCCTTCATAGGTGATCTGTTTTTTTTCTCTGACAGCTTTTAGTATTTTGTTCTTGTGCTTTATTTCTGATAGCCTAATTATTATATGTCTGGGTAAAGGTTTACTTTGGTTATGGTTAATTGGGGTTCCGTATGCCTCAGTTACCTGTATTTCAGATTCTCTTCCCATGTTTGGAAAATTTTCTGCTATTATTTCTGCAAATAGTCTTTGCAGGTCATTAGTATTGACCCCTGCTTTTTCATTTATGCTTATTAATCTTATGTTTTTTGTCTTGGCATCATCTTGCAGCTGTTGAATTGTTGTTTATTGGTTCCTTATTATTTTTAAGAGAGCTTTTCTTTCATGATCATAAGCTCCCATGCTGTCTTCAAGGTCTGAGATTCTATCTTCAGCTTCATTCAAGTGGTTTTTCAAACTTTCCATGGAATTTTTCATTTCCTGAATTTCCCTTTGAATCTGTTTCATGCGTTCTGTTTGTTTCTTATATTGTTCACTCAAGTTTTCCATCATTTTCTCATGTTCTTCTATTTTTTTACCTTGATCTTCTTTAAATATACACAATATTTCTTTCATAATGATTGTCATTTCATGTTTTAACTGAGAGATTATTTCTGATTTGAGTTTCTCTATAGCTTCATGGAGTTGTTTCTTTACTGCGTTTGCTATCATTTCAGAAAGTTCTGCTGTGTGACTCCCAATGTCTTCCATTTTGGTATCTCTTGGGTTTGTTCTCATTGGGCTGGGGGATTGAGACTGCCTCTTGGTTTTTCGTTTTGTCATTTTCTTCTGGGACCTGTGTGGCTGGGCAGGCAGCCTCTTGATGAATTGTACTGGAACACTGTGTTGGGTAGAGCTTCAATTCTCCACTATCCCCGTGGCTAGCTGGGACACACCCCCAGATTATTGCGCTGGACCCTTGTGTTCTGTGGTTTGTGAGACTGGCCATATGTTCCCCTTATGTACTTTGTTGGGTTTCTCTGGGGTGCTGGGCTATGTGTCCTGCAAGGCATACCAGGCACTCCCCTGGTGGGTTGTGCTGAGACACGGGACTGGGTAGAGCTGGATCCTCTGTGCAGCTTATGAGGGTGCACTCCCAGAGTGTGCTGCTGGAGTCTCCACTTTAGTGGGTGGGGGCTGAGACCTCCAGGACCCAGGAAACTAGGTGGAGCACACCCCAGAGTATGGTGCCACCCAGACCTTGCGTCTGGTTGTAGGGTGTTCAGAGCCTCTGGAGCCTCCCTCCAACTCTTAATTCCCTTCCCATTTTCTTTCATTATTTTAAAAAATCCTTTTCTACTTTCGTTATATCTTTTAATATATAAAAATTTCTATCATGTGAAAATATGTGCATTTTTCATGGTTCATCTCATATGAAAATCTTAATGTGTATTTTTGTATATATTATATATAATGAATTAAAAGACAGATGATAGAAAAAAAGGGGAGAAAAAAATGATTTTAACCCAGAGCTGACAGTGTTTCTGGAAGTGTACCTTGACGTTGCACAGCTGTCTCACATGTTTTATATGTTCTTTGGCTTATTAGTCTGAATTTTAATCTGCTTATAATATAATTAAATTTATAAAGCCTTATAAGATAAATGAATGAATTCAATGCTGAAGAAAATAAAAGGGGTGCAGCAAAGGGGAAATATAGAATTGAAGCATGTTATCTGCATGTTCCAATTCCCTACAGGGAGTATAATCAATGTGTATTGCAAACATGGACTAACAAAAGTAAAACAAAAGATCATGTGCTCTGTGCCTGTGTGCAGGTGTGTATAAGTGCCCGTGTGCAGATGTGTGTTGTGTATGTGTGTAATGGGAAACTTCATCCTCAATGTCAACCTGTGTAGGAGGAAATTCACAAACATCACATTTCACAATTCCAAACCGACCAGCAATCTTTTTTTTTTTTTTTTTTGCGGCACCGGGGATCAAACTCACAGCCTCACGCCTGCCAGGGCAGGTGCTTAAGCCACTGAGCCAAACCTCCGGCCCTGGTTTTTTGAGGCAGGGTCGCACTATGTAGCTCAGGCCAGCCTTGCGCTCGCGTTGTAGCCCAAGCAGGCCTCGAACTCAAAACGCTCCACCTACCTCAGCCTCCTGAGTGCTGGGATTAAAGGCGGGGGCCACCACGCCCGGCCCGACCAGCAATCTTTAACCCTCTGTTTCCTCTGAATTCCTTTTAGAGTGTTCAAATGTATTTATAGTCAAAGTATTTCCCCCTAAATTTCATTAGAAAATATTTCCCAAATTTCTAATATATTTTTTAAAAACTTTCAAATATTTTTTCTGCTTAGCAAAACAAAACTCCAAAAAACCATTGTTATAGTGTTGTTTGTGATAACTCATTGAACCATCAACCTTTTAAAGTCTGCTCTCACTGTAAGAGCAAGTTTTTTTATTTCTTTTGATATTCACCAATGATGAAGTAAAAGCAATTTGGTTTCTATTTCTCCATCATATGGTCATTGATCTATCATTGCTTATTTTGAATCTGTTTAAATGAAGAACTCTAATTTACTATGCTTGAAGGCTTAAATTGTACCCTGAGCTGCGATACTGTTTCAATACAATATATGCACCTGAGCAGTACAAACTATGCATTTGAGATTACTTGGCTGTAAAGAGGAAGAGTCTTTGAATAATACAGTAGTACTACAGTTCACGAACTTAATTCTTCTCACAGTTCTGTTCATCACCTGTTTCAGAGTTCATGAGCCAAAGCAAAATCATGCAAACACTTCTGCTTGCAAACCAAGGTATTGCTGTATACAATAAAGTATGGCCATGTGCCGCCTGCCTCTGTTAGATACCTGCAGCAAGCATTTAGAATATGGATGCATAGATTATCATCCATATTTTAAGACATGTGTGATGATGAAAATTGGGTTACCCTTTAGTTGGCACTAGTGTTTTTCACTCTCTCCAGGCAAACACAAGCCTTGACTGCACCTGAGCAACACATCTCCCATAGTCCTGCCTGCTTCAGGCTCCTTCCAGAGATGTCCTTTGCACCTGCCCACTCCTCCTACCCACCCCATTCCACTCCTGCTGGTCCTAAAATTGTATTTCATTCCTTATCTTCTCTGGGAGACACTTCCTGATTGTCCCCTGGCCTTTGTCTCTGAACATGCTCACTGTACATTTGTATTCATATTTTTCATATTCTTTTCATATTCTTACTTTAGGACTATACAAGAGCAGCTCCTGAGACAAAATTCACAGTGCAGGTAGTTCACTGGGCAGGATCCCAGGCTGGTAAATGAAGAAGGAGAGCAGATTCTGCCTGCTGCCCAGTGTCCTTAAATCTCATTTCAACATAATTGCTTTGACTTTTGGAGACTAGCAATTGCACCTCCATTCATGAACTGGCCCTC
>RJWM01044412.1:0-13181 GCA_004363535.1 Dasyprocta punctata | reverse complement strand
ATATATATATATATATATATAGTAAATTTACCTTAGACTCATAGCATATAACAGAATCATCTAGAGGGTCCATTAAAACAGATTGCTGGCCATCACTTCCAGAGTTTCTTTTCAGTAGGTCTTAAGTGGAGCTAGAAATCTGAATGTCTTAAGAAGTTCTAAGATGTTCTGATGCTGGTGTTCTCCCCATCAGAACTGCTGAGTTTTGAAGCTATCACTTTTGAGAACTAGTTTCTAAGTAGCCACTAGAGGGCAATGGAACCACAGGTGAACTGTATATACTGTGTAATCAGCTCCCTGGTTTTTGCTACCAAGTATTGCTGCAAAGCCTGAGAATACCAAATAATGTCCTGCATGATATCTAATACCTCATTCCCAATTGTAATATAGAGCAAAGGTTATTTTGTGATGGCAGGGGTCAGAGATATACTCCATTTAATGTTTATAATAGCCAACCTTGGACTTTTCTAGGTAAACATTTGGATATGTATGTAGTAGTCTTTGGGGTTAACATGATCATTTGTGGTTTCACAAAGAGACTGCATCTTAGTATTAGATCTATGTAATTGTTATCAAAACAACAATGGAAACTTATTAAATGGTATCTGTTGTTTTAAAAAATGCTTTTTATTTTGTGAAAATGGGCTTAAGTGCTCTTTAAAATATTGAACTTTGTATATAGTAACCTGTTGTAGTCTGGGATTACAGAGAGAACAACTGCATACAGGACACCAAATTTATAGTACTGTTTTATGATGATCACCCAGAGTTAAACACAGGAAAGTGCACGAAAATCTGTCCACAACACTAAAGACCCAGAATATTCAACCAAGGGCCTGGATCCTACAGTGATGTCCTGCATGAGTCCAGCTGAAGACCCAGAGCCCATGACAATGCCTCTCACAAATCCAACTGGAAATTGAAGAGCCCACAATGAGGACTCATGCTAGTCTATTTTATGGATCTGCACTGGGAAGGCCAAAGGTCAGTGGTGGAAGCTAGAAAGTCTATGCCAGCAAGGTGAAGGAGCTGTGCAGTAGGTTGAGGGTTCTACACTGGAGCTGAAAAGTCACACTCAAAATAAGGATCAGAGCTCCCCTGAAAAGTACCACAGCCATCCTCAGTGATAATGAGGTGCTGAGCTCCTCTGATGTTGAGAACAGTCAAATACAAGTCAGGAAGCTCAGTGTGACAAGCTTCTCCAGCACACATCTTCCCCTCTGGAGCCAGGATGCGATGTTCAATGAAAGAAACAGAGCTCCCCGCAAGTGAACCACAGCCAATCTCACTGATAAGGTCCCAAGCTCCTCCAATGATAATGGTCAAATCCATATTGGGGAAGCCAGCATGACAAACTCCTCCAGGAGAACCAATGGCTCAAAACAGCATCACTTAGGAGAACCCACAATGCCTCATTCTTCTTCTTCATGTCTCTATGCTGACAACTTTCCTCATGTGGGCCATGTATACTCAGCATCATGCCGATTTAATTTAGCTGGTGCTAAGTTGATCACCAGTTTTTAATCTATAACTTAACCTAAATTTTCAGAATATAAATATCGGGCCAGGAGTTTGGCTCAGCAGCTTAAGCACCTGCCTGGCAGGCACAAGGTTGTGAGTTCAATCCCTGGTGCCACAAAAGCAAACAAACAAACAGAATATAAATATCATAGAATATAGGTAATTTCTTTCTCCCAGGAACATTACTTTGATAGTATAAAAGGACTGAAGGAAAGCAAAACAAAAGAAAAAACGTTATTAGCTGGAACATTGTTATTTATTTATTTATTTATTTATTTTTGCCTAGTCTAGTATAGAACTTGAAAGGCAATTTTACTGTCACTGTTGCCTTACTTTAAAATTTTTCTCTTGATAAGTAATGTTGCACACCTTAATTATTGGCTTGATCCAGCAATTACGTTTTATTGTATACTGTAGGAAATTTTATTGGAAGCCAAAGACCTGAGTTTGATTCTGGCCTGGACATTATTATGTGGGTCACTGTCTTAATAACTTTCTTGTCACTGAGACACAATTCCCAACCCCCTCAATTTAAGGAGCACAGGTTTATTTTGGCTCATGTTTCAGCCTATAGTTGACTGGCTCCAGGACAGGACAGCATGGCAGAGGGGCATGGTTGGGAGGTACCCACTGCATTGCTTACAAGAAGCAGATAAAACATCCAGGGTGAATCTGGGAAGGGAGATTTAACTTTCTGGGTCATGCCCACATTGATCTGCCTCTTCTTCTTTTTTTCTCTCCTTTTTTTCTCTCTTCTTTCCCTTTTTTTATTTACAAAGAATCTACATAAAAATCAATAGAACAGACAAGCAAGTTTAGCAAAGTCATGCTACAAGGTCACAAAGCTATATACAGAAATCTAGTGTTGGCCTATATACAAGCAATGAACAATTCAAAAGTAAAATTGTAAAGGCACAGGTTACAACACCACAAAAAAAAAACCCCAACTGAGTATGGACTATTAAAGTAATATTACTGTATAAATCTGCCAAAATGCATTCGTTATCTGTATCCTCAAAACTATAAAAACTGATCAAAAGTACTCAAATACAACCTAAATAAGTGGAGAGAGACTAGTATGTGAGTTGGACAAATATCAAAACATTTATTTTCCCTAAACATCTATAGATTCGCATCAATATCTATGCAAATCTCAGCAGAATTTTTTTTTTCAGTGAAGAGAAGCATTGAATTTACTTCTGGACAGGCCATGTGGGTGACAAAGGAAGCCATTGTGCTTTTTTTAAACAAACTATTTTAACTTTTTTTATATACATATACATAAATATACACATAGTTTTTCTTTCAGTTTGTCACCCAAGTGAAGCAATATGATGCTTACACATGTGTGACTTATTTACTTCACTGGTAAGTATGTTCTCAAGGCATATTTATTTAGTAGAAAAGTGTTCAGTTTGTCATTCTTTATAGCTGAGAAGTATTCCAGTGTATAGAAATACCATATCTTTTTTGTCCATTCCTCTGTCGATGGGCATTTTGGTTGTTTCCAAGATCCGGCTATTATGAACTGCACTGCTATAAACATAGGTGCACATATATCACTGTGATATGATGCTCTTAATTCTTTTGGGAAGATACTCAGAAGGGGAATAGCTGGGTCAAATGGGACTTCCAATCCTACCTTTTGGAGGAATCTCCACACTGACTTCCACAGTGGTTAAACCAGTCTGCATTTCCACCCTTTCACCCTTCTCCAGTGGAGAAGGGTTCCTTTTTCTCCAGTGGCACTCCAGCATTTATTATTGGTTGACTTCCGTATTGGTTGGATCCTGTGTCCCCCCAAGTCCTCACATAATTTGGACGGGGCTGAGTCTGGCGTTCATGACTGTTTTGTTGTGTAGTGCTGGGATTGGTGATGTGAGTGATGCACCCGCCCAGGGGTGGAGCTGACATACAGTGTAAGGGTGGGAGGAATGTGTGTCTTCCCTCTTTTGCCCTCTCTCTTACCCTGTTCACCTTGCTGTTTGGCAGCCACCATGAATGGCTACCTTGGAGCGAAGTGAGTATGGGCTGAAACCCCCAGAAAACTATAAGAAATAAACCTTTCCTTCCCTAATTTTGGGCATCAGGTATTTTGTTCCAGCAATGAGTGAAAATTAACTAAGACAGAATTTGGTACCAGGGGTGGAATTGTTGTTATGACTATTCCTGACCATGTGGTCCAAGAGCCTTTGGAAATGACTTGTAGAAAGAGTTTGGAAAGGTTCAGAGATGTCACCTAAATGTATAGAGCTGGAACAACTTAGGCTGTTCTGTATGGGAGATTCTGGTCAGAGCTCAGAAGACCAGAAGGGTGATGTAAAGCCTGCCGCTAAAGACCAGGCTCTTGTGGGAAGAGTTTGGAGATGTCACCTGAATGCATAGAGCTGGAACAGCTTAGACTGTTCTGTATGGGAGATTCTGGTCAGAGCTCAGGAGACCAGAAGGGTGAGAGAAAGCCTGCTGGTAAAGACCAGGCTCAGGAGATTTCTGCTGGGAAGAGGGACTGCATTGGTTGTTGGACTCCACACAATGTGTGCTATGACTTGGCAGAAAGTTTGTCTGCATTCTGCCCATGCCCAGAGACTTTGCCTGAGACTGAGATGAAGGGCAATGTACTGATTATTCTGGTGAAAGAAATCTCAAGGCAACCAAATCCAAATGTTGAAATGGTGCCCTGGCTATTGTTGGGGGCTCTTAGCCAGATTTATGCTGTGAATCAAGAGCAAAGAGCCCAGCATGGTGATTTACAACCTTGTGAGTTTGGCCAGGAAGCTGTGGACTGTAAAGATAGAGCTGAGACCTTGATTGCTGAGAAGGGACAAAGGAATAAGAAAGATGGCCTGGGGGCATCCTGGGAAAGCAGTGGGCCTCCATCCTTTGCAGCCTCAAGCTGGCAAAGGTGAAATAATTTGCTTGGAGGAAAAAGCCACAGGGTGCCATGTTCCAGAGGGGTGACAGAGGCCATAGGAGGTTTCAAAGTGGCAGTGGCCACACCAGATTCCAGAATGGTGGTGGCATAAAAAGCTTTTCCTCACACTCAGATTCAGAGAGCTCAGTGATCCAGGCAGTCGACTCCTACAGCCAAGAGAGAGGAAAGCCTGGCTACTGCTCCAGCTGGCAGTGGACCTTGGCATCCACGTGGCACTGGTTTTAGGTGCAAGAAAAATACACGGATTCTAAGGCTAAGGCAGCTTCCACCCCTCCTACAGAGGGCAATGTGTAAAGATGTAAATGTGAAGCCAAGGAACATGGATCATCCAAGGAAAGCTATGGAAGTTAAAACCCCTGGAAGTGCCTCAGGAGTGGAATCGATCAAGCCTTTTGGAGCTTGCAACCAGATTGCTTCAGATGCTGAGCATAGAACTCCAGGACTTAACATTTGCCCTGCTGGATTTTGGACTTGCTTTGTTCCAATGCTTTGTATTCCCCTGTTTGTAACTTTTGGAATGGTAATGTTTATCTTGTGACTTTGTATGTTGGAAGTGTTTAACCTTGTTTTCATTTGTACAGGGGGTTATAGTTCAGAGTTTGCCATAGATCTCAGAGGAGATTTGGTACTTGGACTTTTTAGCAATGCTGAAACTGTTAGGACTTTGGTAACTCTTGGAGATGGACGAAATGTCTTTTGTATAAAGGATATACGTGAATCCTTGGGGGGCCAGGGGTGGAATGTATTGGTTGGATCCCATGTCCCCCCAAGTCCTCACATAATTTGGATGGGTCTGAGTCTGGTGTTCATGATTGGTTTGTTGTGTAGTGCTGGGATTGGTGATGTGAGTGCTGTACCTGCCCAGGGGTGGAGCTGACATACAGTATAAGGGCGAGAGGGATGCATGTCTTCCCTCTCTTGCCTTCTCTCTTGCCTGGTTCACCTTGCTGTTTGGCAGCCACCATGAATGTCTGCCCCACCATGCCACACTTCCTTGGAGCCAACTGAGTATAACTGAAACCCCCAGAAAACTGTAAGAAATAAACCTTTCCTTCCCTAATTTTGGGGACCAGGTATTTTGTTCCAGCAATGAGTGAAAATTAACTAAGACAACTTTTTAGTACTAGCCATTCTTTCTGGAGTGAGGTGGAATCTCAGTGTAGTTTTCATTTGCATCTTGAATGACCAGTACTGTTGAACATTTTTTTCATACATTTATTTGCTGTTTGTACTTCTTCATCTGAGAAGTATGTGTTCATCTCAGATGCCCATTTTTGGATTGGGTCTTTAAATCTGGGAGGACTGATTTTTTTGAGTTCTTTATACATTCTTGATAGTATCCTTTATTTGAGGGACAGCTGGCGAACATTTTCTCCCACATGGTGGGTTATCTCTTCACTCTGTTGTTGGTTTCTCTTGCTGTGCAAAAGCTTTTCAGTAGGATGAGATCTCATTTGTTGATTCTTTGCAATAGTTTCTGTGCAATCTGACTTTTCTTTATAAAGTCTTTACCTACACCAATGTCTTCAAGAGTTTTACCTACTCTATCGTCCAGCAAATTTAGTGTTTCTGTTTTAATATTGAGATATTTAATCCATTTAGATTTTAACTTAGTACACAGTGAAAGATATGGGTCCAGTTTTAATCTTTGGCATGTGGAAAGCCAGTTTTTCAAACACCATTTATTAAAGAGGCTATGTTTCTTCCAGTGAATGTGTTTGGCACATTTGTCAAAGATAAGTTAGTTATTTCTGCATCTTCTAATCTATTCCATTGATCTTCAGGTCTGTTTTTTTTTTTTTGCCAGTACTACGTTGTTTTTTTTATCACAGTAGCTTTATAGTATACTAAGTTTCTCTGAAGGACCCTAACATAATTGAATAAGAGAATTTATTTCTCTCTCCTCTTCCCTTCCCCTCCCCCTTCCTCTCTGTCTCTGTCTCTATCTCTCTCTTTCTTCCCTTCCAAAATGTGCATATTGTTTACTTTTAAGAATAGTTCCTGATTGTGAAGTACAACACATTTTAAGGAGGAGTCTTTCATTTCATGGTCATGCACTAATATCATGCCGACAGCATTATGTTATTGAATAAGAACAGTGCCCATGTGGTATCTGCTCCCGGATGGAGACCCACTTTTGTGTAACTGCTTCCCTTGCTTGCTTCACAATTTTTAATTCATGGTAGCTTGATTGTATGTCTGAAGCCTTCCTCTGCACCACAATATATGATTTGCAAATAGGTTGTCTTTTATTTTCTTGATCGTGTTCTTTGCAGCACAAAAATTTTAACTTTGATGAGGTCCTATTTATTAACTTTCATTTTTTCTGCTCATGATTTTGGTGTCACTAAAAAAATCCTTTGCAAAATCTGCGACTATAGATGTTGCCTCATATATTTTTTAACGTTTAAGTCTTAGATGCATTTGAGTTAGTTTTTACATATAAGATAAATGTTCAACTCCATTTTTTTACTTTCAGATATTCTGTTGTCTCAGAATCATTTGTCAAAAAATCTATTCTTTTCTCCAATGTTATTGGCACAGATCTTGGCTTATTTCTGGATTTTGAGTTCTGTTTCACTGATTTATATGCCCTTCCTGTGTCAGTATCATCCTGACTTGATTACTGTTGCTTTGTAGTAAGTTTTAAAGTTTGAAAGTGTAATTCCTTATAGTTTATTCTTCTTTTCCCAGACTATTTTGATTGTTTTGTATCCCTTGCAATTCTATATGAATGTTAGAATCTGCTTGTCCATAGCTATAAAGTCACCTGGGATTCTGATAGAGATTGTATTGCATCTTTATATTAGAGAATAATTTCATTTTATACATGTTAAGTCTTCTGGTCTATGAAGATTTTTCTATTTATTTAGATCTTTTAATGTTTCTTGCAATAACATTTTATATTTTTCAAGTACTGATTTTTCACTTCTGCTAAATTTTTTCCTAAGCTTTTTTATATTATTGTGAATGGAATTATTTTTTTAAATTTCAACTTGAATTGTTCATTGGAAGTATATAGAAATACAATTAATTTTTGAATATTGATATTATATCCTGCAATCTTTCCAAAGTTATTATTTCTAACTTTTTTTGAGACAGAGTCTTGCTATGTATTCCAGGCTAGCCTTGAGCTCACTGTGTAGCCCAGGCTGACCTCAAACTTGTGGAAATTCTCCTGCCTAAGCCTCCCGCATGCTGGGATTACAGGCGTGTGCTACCATGACTGGCTTCTAGTAGTTTTCTTAGTGATATCTTAGGATTTTCTGTATATAAACATATTGTCTTTAGAGATGGTCTGATTCTTTTTCTTCCAATTTGAATACATTCATTAATTCATGTATTCATTGATCTCACCTAATGCTATAGCTAGAATGTCTAGTACAATGTTGAGCAGAAGTGGTGAGAGATGATATCCTTGTCTTATGACTCATCCTAAGGAAGATGATCCAGTTTTTTACCCTTAAGTTTGATATGAGCTGTGAATTTTTGTAGATGCTTTGTTTTTAAATTTTTATGAATATATTTTTATGATGGCTACTTCAAAATGGTTTTTTTTTGAAATCTTACTCTAATAAATTTGACATTTGATTGCTTTACAGGCAGTTTCTGTTACTTTGTTCTCATTTTCTGAAGAATAGGTTATACTTTTCTTTTCTATTTTCCCCTTTTTTTAATTTAAGGAGAATGAAACCAAACAAAATAAAACAATGAAAATGATACAGGACTTTTAAACAAGATAATAGAGAATTAACAATGGCTACCACCTTCAGAAGGAAATCCCCCATAGTTGCTATATTGCATATTGTTATCCTCTGTATTGGTTGGAGCCTGTGTCCCCCCAAGGCCTCATGTAATTTGCATGGGGTTCAGTCTGGCGTTTGTGATTGGTTTGTTGTCTAGCAATGGGATTAGTGATGTGAGTGCTGCACCTGCCCAGAGTTAGAGCTGACATACAGAGTAAGGCGGGAGGAATGCAGATCTTTCTCTCCCTCCTTCTCTTGCTTGGTTTGCATGCCTTGCTGTTGGGCAGCTGCTATGAATGGCTGCCCCACTACGCCATGCTGTCTTGGAGCCAACTAAGTATGGACTGAAACCCCCAAGAAACTGTAAGAAATAAACCTTTCCTTCCCTAATTTTGGGCATCAGGTATTCTGTCTCAGAGGAAGGGATTAGCTTCTTCTTGGTTCTCTTCCTGGGCCATATACTTTCCTTTTCTTTGCATATCTGATAGTTTTCTGTAACTGGACATTTTAGATAACATAGCTATCTGGTCACTCACTCTGGGTCATGTTATTGTTATTTGCTTGTCTATTTATTTAGTGATTGGCTCTCCCCTTTTCTTTTTGCTGTCTCCTATCTCCACAGTGCTAAGCCTCTGATTTTCTTCTCAGAGAGGCAAGGCTTTGTGTGTGCCTCAGTTGCCTTGGGGTGACAGCAGCACTGATATGGCCCTCAACCACTCTTGCCCTGACCACTCAAACTGTTAAAGGCCATTAGGTGCTGGCCTCTTGCTATGTTATGAATGAATGCTCTGGAGCATAATTTCTTCTGCATACTAATACAATCAAATTTGGACTCTTTGGAAAGAATAGTATTTGAAGTCAGTGTTCAACAGTTTTCTAAACCCATGAGGGATCCTTTCAGTTGCCTTATTCTTCAGTTTTCTTATGCAAACTAACTAGCCTTATAGTGTAGGTTTTTTCTTCATTAGATCCCCAATCTCTCAATTGCTTTCATGATAGCCTCCACTAATTTACAGTGCTCATTGGTTAAACTTCTTAAACTTTTAAACTTCTTACCCTTTTGCAAATGAACTCATAATCTTTTGGAAGAGCCTAGGAAATAATTTGTTTTAGGGCTTTCTTTTCCCTCAGACAAAATCTCTGAGCAAGGGCTCAGGAACTGAATCTGGGACAATGGCAAGCTTTTATTTAGGTGACATCTCCACTGTTGGAACTGAGCAGGAGTAACGGAAGGAGTGGCCTAAGTTCCCCTTGGCTTGCTTTTTCTGCTGTATTTGTGCCCTAAAAGCCAAAGGAAGGGTTATATGGGCCTCAGTACTGTCAATATGCCATGTACAGTGCACTGTGACTTAGTTCCAAGTCTCATCTGGATACATGGGGGTTGAGCATTTACCTAGAACCACCTCAGCCACAGGTGGTGAAGGGGCAGATGAGAAACACTTGCTCCTCCTGGGAAGAATGCCTTCCCACTATGGCCATTTCGAGAGGCTATAGGTGTTTGTTTTTAAAGTAATTTTTATCATTTTCACTAATTAGTCGGTTAGTGGAGGTCCTCATAGTGTCATTCCACTGCTCACAATTGTTTCAGACAACTATACACTAACCTGGCATTATAAGGATTCATACAACATAAGCTAAAGAGAGAATGTCTTGAATGTGAATTTAAGACCCTTTAGACACCCATCTATATGGGTCATTTTTAAAAAAACATCGGACTGCCTAATAATTTATAATCAGAGATGTGTAGGGAGGCCCAGCTCCCCTTTCCATTTTTTCTAAGCTCTGCTCTATGATACAGTGGCAACAGTTTATTTATTTATTTATTTTCTTTACAAAAATAAAAGTTGTCTTTAGACATTGTTTTTTTAAAAAGTCTTGATGATAATATTACTTTGGTTTAAGATAAGAATAGCTCAACAGCTAATGTTATAAATTGTCACTTATCTTCTTTTTTATATTATCATCAGTAGCCAAACATGCAGACATGGGCAATGAAGTTATACAGTAATAGTACAGCTCTCCATCTGACTTCACCATACTGGTAGTTTACCTGGCTGTTCTAATGCCAAACCTCTAATGTGTTGGCCTGTGTTACTGGCAATAGCTTGGGATGAGTTTTGTAGAGGTAGTCATAGCAATCTGTGACAGGCAGGCATCCTTCTCTTTCTATTAAACAGCAAGACATTGAAAAAACAAACATCTACAGCCCCTAAAAATGGCTGTAAGTGCAAGCAGAAAATGAAACATCTATACACAAAAATCTAGGAAAATTCTGTAAGCACAAAGACAATGCTCCCACTCCCAGTTCAGTGAGCAGAGGCTTCATTCAAACCTGCAGCAGCCATGAAGACAGGGCTCTCTGTTTCCCAGGCTCCAGTGGGAAGCCTTCCTTTCCAGGTGTTCTCATCTCACCCCTCACTGGCTGAGGCTGAGGGTTAATTCTAGGTAAATACTCAAGATGTGGAGCTTCCTTCCCATTACTATATAGTGATGTGTAAATAGAAAGGGCAGAGCACTTTAAAATTTTATTTTATAAGAAGGCATAACATTTCCATTTCTATCACAAGATATACTCAAATATCTTAAGGAAATCAGATGTATCATTCTTTCTGCAAAAGAAGAGATTCTTTGTATTCATGTGAAGCAAACTAAGTTAAGGTCTTAATAACAAAAAAAATTCTCAAACAGACATAGGTTTAACATTTTTGGCAATATTGGTAAGACTCAATTTTTAGGTTTTATTTTATGTCATCATGCTAGTCGTTCTAATCTAGTTGTCCCAGTAAAAACTGGGTTTAGATAATCCAATGTCAAAAAAATTTCCTACTCTTGATTATAACATGCAAATATCTATTTACGTTAATTGCTTTATCCCCCATTATGGTTGATACATTGTATCAACTTGAAAAGTTTAGAAATTTAACTAAGAGACTCAGCAGGGAGCCAGGTTGCTTACTTTGTAAATATCCTCAGCTTGTGCAAGAGGAAGGCATAAGATGCTGTGATTGCTATACCCGCCCCAGGTGAGGGTGTTATCCTGCTTACAATATAGGGGAGGAAAAGAGACTTGTTCTCTCACCTTTTTGCTTTGGATACTTTTGCTGACTGCTGCCTTGAAGTGTTGACCCAGTACCATGCCACCCTGCCTTGGAACCAATTGATTATGGACTGAAACCTGCTTAACAGAAAGTTTGTCTGCATTTTTGGCATGTCCAGGGATTTTTTCATGAGCTTGAGATTAAGGGAAACAAACTAACTAATCTGGCATAAGAAATTTTAAGGCAATCTAATGTTGAGGTGATGACATGACTATGGTTGGTGGCTTTTAGCCAGATATATGTTGAGAATCAAGAGCAAAGTGCCCAACAGGATGATTTAAAACATTGTGAGTTTGGCCCAAATGGAAGCTCCAATAAAGTTGTGGACTGCCAAGATAGAGCTGAGAAAATCTCCTTTGTTGTGAAGGAACAGGAAAGTAGAAAAGATGGCCTGAGGGCATCACAAAAAGTGGCACGTCTTAAACCTTGCAGTCACAAACCTGCAAAAGTGAAAGACTTTGCTTTGAGGCAAAAGTAACAGAGCACCATGTTCCAGAATGGTAGCAGTTGCAGCATATTCCAGAATGACGGCAACATAAAATATTTGTTCCTCAGAGTTGGATTCAGAGTGCCCAGTGATCTAGGCACTCAACTCCTAAAACCAAAAGAGAAGAAGCCCTGGCCAGTGCTCCATTTGGCAGCAGGCCTAAACATCATCCACATGGTGCTGGTTTTAGTTGCATACAGAATGCAAGAGTTCTGAGGTTTAAAAGGCTTCCACCTTTTCAAAAGGCCTGGGAGTCCAAGCAATGTGACCCTGAGAGGGCAGTATGTAAAGCTGTAAGTGTGAAACCAAAGGTACAATGGAGACCTCAGAAGTTTGGAAAAGCCAGGAAGGCAGATCATCTAAGGAAAGCTACAAGGAGAGAGCAAAGTGGGCCTAAGAGAAACTGTGGGAGCTACAACCACCAGAAGTGCCATAGAAATGAAATCACATAAGCCATTTGGGGCTCATCATTTGCCACAGATTGCTTCAGATACTGGATGTGCAACTATAGGACTTAATGTTTGCTTTGATGGAGTCTGGACTTGCTTTTGTCCCAATCCTTTGTATTCTCCTGTTCGTAACTTTTATAATGAAAATGTTTATTTTGTGCCTTTGAATGTTGAAAATGTTTAACTTTGTTTTCATTTGTACAGGGGCTTATAGCTAAGAGTTTGCCTTATAGCTTGGAAGAGACATGGGACTTAGACTTTTTAGCAATGCTGAAACTGCTAGGACTTTGGCAACTCTTGCAGGTGGACTAAATGCCATTTGCATAAAGGGATGAGCATGAGTTTTTGGGGGGCCAAAAAATGTTATGGTTCTAATGTAATATAATGTTGATGACTTAATACTGGTTTTTAAGGATTGTTAAACCTGTGTTACAATGTTCAAGTTATAAAATGATAAAAGTAAGCATACCTTTATTGTTTTTGAAGAATTGTCTTGCCAATCCTGTTTTTCATATTGAAGACTGTATGTTTTGTTACGGGCTTTTTCTAATGGTCAGGTTTATGCACATGGGGCCAGGTACATTAGGTACTGTTAATAGGACTCACTTCTTCAAGAAATAGCAGCTATTTAAAAAGGTGAGTAGAGGGAAAAGAAGGGAAGAAAAGGAAAAAAGAGGAAAAAGGAATACTTCTATGGATATAGCTTTAATCATGGGATAGATGCAGATGATTTTTTTCTCTTTTTTTTAATTTAAGAGAAAATAGATACAGAAGCTAGAAACAAAAATCAAAAAAGACAGACAAACAACAACAACAGATCTGATACGATAACATTGTAGGTTTACACACTGAGGTGGTTGAAGTTTGACAGTAGTTACAATATTGCATATCGTTACCTTCCTAGGGGTTGGGGATATTGACAGATATAGACATGTAAGATTCATCAAT
>RJWM01044411.1:0-13282 GCA_004363535.1 Dasyprocta punctata | reverse complement strand
TGCACAGCCCCATGTACTTCTTCCTCGGGAACCTGGCCCTGGTGGACTTGGCACACTCTTCTGCTATCACTCCCACTGTCCTGGCTGGGCTTCTTTCAGGAAACAAGGTCATTTCCTACAATGCCTGTGCTGCTCAGATGTTCCTGTTTGCAACCCTCATTGGTGCGGAAAATTATCTCTTTACTGTAATGGCCTATGATCGCTATGCCGCAGTGTGCAAACCCCTGCACTACACCAGCACCATGACCCCAAGTGTGTGTGTAGGTCTCGTCCTAGGCTGCTATGCCTGTGGCTTCCTAAATGCCGGCATCCATGTTGGGGACACATTCAGTCTCTCTTTTTGTGGCTCCAATGTGGTCCATCACTTTTTCTGTGATGTTCCACCAGTCTTGGCTTTGTCATGCTCTGACAAACACATTAGTGAGCTGGAGCATATTTATCTCGTGGGCTTTCATACCTTTTTTGCTGTCTTGGTTATCTCAGCTTCCTACACCTGCATTTTTATCACCATCCTAAGGATGCGCTCAGCTGCAGGACATCGCAAGGCCCTGTCCACCTGTGCCTCCCACTTCACTGCCGTCTCCATCTTCTACGGGACGACGATGTTCATGTACCTGCAGCCCAGTTCCAGTCACTCCATGGACACTGATAAAATCGCCTCTGTGTTCTACACCATCATCATCCCCATGCTGAACCCCATGGTCTACAGCCTGAGGAACAAGGAAGTCAGGAGTGCATTCTTGAAGGTCAAGAGTGCATTCATTTTTTGACGCCCATTAAATTGTAGGATTTTGAATGTAACTTTGTGAGATGAAGCATTTCTGAGTTTCTTTCTTTCAGTTTTTCTCCCTGTGCTGTGCAACACATTTATGATGCCCATGTTGAAATTCAGTTATTGAAATAATACTCTCACTCCTGGAAAAGTCTTTGGGAAAAAACCACTGTGTCCACAAATACATGCAGGATGAGAATGCTTAAAATATCCGGATGTCTGCTATAAACTACCCTCAAGAATACTGGTGTATGCATGCATTCCACAGGTTGTTTTCCGTATCTCACATCAAAGCAAATATATGTACAACAGGATCAAAGTCGCCCATAACTAGAAGAAATGTCCACAGTAGGTTCATGATGACAAATGAAAAGGGATGCAGTCAGTTTGCTCACACTTGAATATAATGTGCTGTTTGTGGCTGTTAATTTTATGTTTATTTGACTGAATAATGATATAACTCAGGAAGCCTGGGAAACTTTTTTCAACTTTTTGGTGTGTCTGTGAGTATTTGCAAAGAGTCTGGTTTTTAAAGCAGTGGATTAGTAAAAATGATCTGTCCTCTTCATTGTGAGAGCAATCTCTCTTTCTTCCTCTCTCTCCCTCTCTCTCTTTCTCCTTTAGAACATCCCCCTTCTGGCACTCTGGATCACTTAATGATCTGTGCCTCTTCTTGGTCTTCGACCTCCACGCTCACACCAGGCCCAGTCCTCCCCTCTATCTCAGGCTTTTCTCATAGACTTAGGCCCCAGCCAGCCTTGTCCTTACGAATACAGACAGAACATCACGGGACTTTCCATCTTACCCCTCATATACCGTGATCGCCTTAATAAATGTCCTCTCGCATGTCTATGCCTGTTCTGTTCATTCTGTTTCACCTGAGAACACTGAATAAATTACTGAATTACTCTTTAAAAACTGTAACTTAATATTTTGTTTTTGCAATAGATTGTAATTTGGGTTCTGATTTCTTTAATTTTTTGGTTATATTCTTACAATCCCAATTTGAAAAAATATGTTATATATCATGAAATGAAAGTGGTACTTTGCCTCCTTTGATGAGTCCTGTATAAATCTGGCATCTCCTGTGAATTAACATTTCTTTTTGATGTCATCATTCTGTATATTCAACATGATCATATTTTCAAACGATAAAATAGAATAAATAATGCCAAAAATACAGGCTTTGGAAAATCTATTCATATATCATTACACATTCAAATTAATCCTAAAACCCAATAGTATTGTACATTTTTCTTTCTGCATAAACCTTAAACTGTAAAGCTTGCCATTGATTTCTCTAAGTTCAGTTACATTCTCCCTTGTACTGTCCTGTGTTTCCCCCTCTTGCATTGCACTGATTTTCAGGCCATTGTTTCCCATCAACCAAGCACAAGCCACAGGCCCTTTGTGCTTGCTGTTCCCAGTGTGGAAGGTCTCTCTCCATTCAGGGCTCTGACTCGATGGGACCCCATCATGGTGTCCTTCCCTGTCCAGCTTCATCATTGCTCAGTCTCCGTTCATCAGGTGCACTGTCCCCTCCTCCCGAGTCATTCTCTGCAGCTGATATCAACCCTCCGCTACTATCCGTGTCCATGTGCTGCCTATTTACCTTCCCCACAGAGAATGCGAACTCCAGGAGAGCAGTGACTTTATCAATTTTCTCATAGCATGGTGGCCCGTGGCTGAGAACAGATCTATTGCATCACAGATTCCTTGGAAATATTTAAATGTATGAAAATGTACTTGCGCTTTGATATTAATTGTGCCAATCAGTCGAGCCCTTGACTCATTGCCAGAGACAGTAAATCACACACAGTAAGAACTTTCTAGATCAACATTTAGCACATTTGAAGAGAGTATTTTTCTGTGATTTGTTGAAACATTTTTTTCTTCCATTCTCATACCCCTCCCTTGTAGATAAAATACTTTCCTGAAACTGTCATCACTGCATACATCGTCACAAAATTTTCATTTTTTTTTTACGTAAAATGTTGACTGATTACACAGCAAATGATATCAAATAAGTACTGCTTGCTAATTCCTAAAGATGTACTAAACATGAAAAATTTAACTCTATATCTAGTTATATTTGAGAAATTTCTATATATAGACACATCACACAAGCGACTGAACTGATGTGCAGTGCCTTCTTAGGAATTAAATTGCAGCAGTATTTTGGATTTGGAGAGAATGATCCCGTGTGTCCCCGTGGTGGTCCATGACGGCCCTCAAACAACCAAAGTCCTGGTTCTGAAACATTTCAATGTGACTCACACGGTGCGACCCCAAGGCCCCACGCAGATGTCAGCAACTGCAGGAACTGAGGATCAAGAGCCCCTCAGGGTGACCGTGTGTGCCCGCATAGAAGCCCCTCGTGTCCCTGTGACACAGGGTCAGCAATGTTTAGCCACAAGCGAAAGGGAGGTGGTGAAGGGTCGGGCAGAGCCTGGGCCATGAGACCACAGCTGTGGTAGGCGGCAGCCTCTGGTGGGTAGGAGCGGCAGCAAAGGGAGTCCTCTGGAGGGGAGGATGGGGCCATGGCCCTGACACAGCAGGGGTCTCAGCTCCCTGAGATTATTACGCACTTCTGGTTCATACAAAGAGTCCGTGTGAGTTGATGAGACTTCCGAGTGTGCAGAAGTTTATGACAGTGGTCACGGCAGGAGTGTGATGAAAACCCTCACTGGTTTCCTCTGGGCTCCAGGCTTATAGGACTACGGGACACTCTTGTGGGTAAATTCACCAGGGAAACCGCCTGACTCAGGTTTTTCTTTCTCAGGAAGCTTTTCTTTCCTTTCTTTTCTTTTTAAATTCCCTGCATCTGCACCTGTTGTGGGCCTCCCTTTCATGGTCATGTTGACTATGGATAGGTCAGAAGTCACAAGGCGACTTCTCTGGTGCATAAGGTTGATGAGGGCACAGTTTTCGTTTGACTGAAATTGCCAGAAACAGTTGAATCCGTGCAGCACCCTGAGGCCGACAGAGAGAGAGACTGGTGCGGGAGGACTTCCATAAGGTGTTTCATATTAGGATCTGATGTTTCAGTGGGGGGAGCATCACTTACCCTCTAATAGGTTGGTTTGTGATTTAAAGTACTTTCTGACCAGCACAGAGTTGTAAGGGTAAATGGAGGTTCCTTTCTACATGTGTCACTCAACACGCTTACTGATAAGGCAATGCCCTGTACAGGAGCAGCTTCTGGAACAGGAAGTCATGTGAACCTCAGCAGGTGAGAGGACAACTGGAGATCTGTGTGTGCACACACAACATAGTAATTTTCCATAGTTAATGCCTAGAATTATTCCATGCCTTTCCTCAGTAAAATGGGGGAGAAATGAGGAAGAACTGAATTCAGTTGATATCCTTATTTTTGTGACCCATGTACTAGAAAGTTTGATGAGAACTTAATATTTAATAAACATTTAATATTTACCTGATATTCAACCCATGGGACCTGGAATATATATTTAAAATTATGCCACAACTTGTATCATGTGGCATGTAAAAATCTTCATGAAAATCTTCTGTAGATGACTAACTAGAATTATGTCCTTTGTTACAGAAGAGAAGCTCAAGTTTGAAGAGGCTACACCTCTTCTCTGAATTTGAGGTGAAGCAACCTAGTCACACAGAAAAAATATTTAATCATGACATTTGCCTTTATCCTTAAAGGAATAAAAACCTTGGGAAATAAACTCTCCACATGGTTAGTGCTTGTAGAGTGACTCTGGAAATGCCATTGGAGCAGGCAAACGCTAGCACTTGACGGCAGGTACAGCGTTGGTCTGCAGAAATGCTAGCTGCTTCGATGTGCTTCATTGTGCTCCTGAGACCCAGCTTACCCTTGTAGTTGTGATACAGCCAAGAAACAACCAAGTTTAGTGGCAGCCTAAGTGTCTATGGGACTGCCTTCTCCAACACGACCTTTACCCAGAGCTTATAGTGTAAAGCAAGACCCCATTCAGTGCAAGCAGATTAGGGTTGTAAGTTGCACAGCAAATGGCTCATAAAAGCATAATAGGCTGAAGTGAAACACAGCAACATGAGGTCAACCTGTGAAGAGAGGATCTGAAATAGCCACAGTGCAGTGACACGTGGCCCAAATCTCTCAGACATCTGGTCCAGCCAGTACCACTTCTGCCTGTCAGCATCAGTCTTGGACGTAAGTCCACCTTCACAATAGACAGTCAACAGCTGTGTGCACCTCTGTTCCACCACAGTGCTGTGCTCATATTGACTGACTGTGGGTTTTGACTGTGCCGCAGATTTGCAATCCTGATTGCCAAGGATTTGTCCTGAATGCTTGAGTCAATGCATTCATGATGATTCTGCCAGGACCCAAGCAGAATCCTGAACTACCTTAATGCAAAGCATTGATTAGTGTGGACAGGGCATTTTCACCTACCTTATAGTCACTGAGAGGCTTGACAGCAAGGACTATGCTTTCTGGGGAGTCCCTGGATCATGCTAAAAATCACACAGTACAAACCGGTGCTTGGCTTGCCTTCTAGTTCTGAAAGCAGCACATCTCAAACAGAACTGAAGTTAGACTTAGATAATGTACAGTGTTGAAATGTTGGAAATTGTACAGGCTCACAGGAAATAAGCAGCTTAGAGTTTCTAGATAGGTGGGATATAGCTGAAGTCAGACTTGAAAGACTGTAATAGTTACTCCATCACTGCCCATATGGCAATGCACAAAAGAAAATAACATGAACTTTTAGGGATCCGTGATCCATGATCTCACCTTCCTAATGGCTTAAATGAAGTGGCAGAAACTAATCAGATAGTAATCCATATAGGAGAAACTTCAGAGAGTTTGAAGCACAAGTTAAAGACAAGTCTTATGTTGAACAAAACGAAGAAATGATTAATTATTCAAATGTCAGAGATTGAATCAACTTTTAAATAAACAAAAATTAAGTAGAAAGCATTGTCCATAAAATTAAAAACACAATAGAAAACATCAATTGGAGAGTGATCGAGAAAAATAAATGAGTGAGCTCAAGGACAGGGGACATGAAAATACAAAGAGAAAAAAATGAATAAAACTTATTAAACTTCTTCACAGTATTAGAAGAGCAAATGTTCAATTTGCTCAGGCTGAAGACTTTCTGGCAAAAGATAAAAGGACAGAAAGACCTTGCAAGGAAACAATAACAGCAAACTTCCCTAAGTAGAGAAGGATATAAGGTTCAGGAACTCAAAGGTCACTAGTCAGATTCATCTTAACCAGGTCTACCCCAATTCATCTCAAAATCAATTCTCAGGGAAAAGAAAGAGAAAAGACAACAAGAATGAATAATCACAAAAACATAGGCCTGCCCTAATTTTCCTAACAGCAGATTTCTCAGCACAAATCTCACAAGCGAAGGGTCTGGACAGTGACAAGAGATGTCCAGTGCACTAAAGGAATAGCTTGCAACCAGGAATGTGTTACCCAGAGTCGCTATCCTCTATAAATGAAGAGCTAGAGACTTTCCAAAATAAACAAGAGAGGGAGTATGCCTGGACCTGACCTGTCCTAAGAGAAATGTCAAAGGGAATGTATCAAATTTAAAGAGTCACTAATGAATAAGAAAAAAATATGAGACTACAATAAGTTCACTGACACTAGTAACCACAAAAACAAATTCAAAATGCTGTTATATGGTAAGCATTTTGTGAACACTGCTCATACCTTTAACATGAAGCCTGGAAAAAGTTAAAAATACAGCTAACTACATTACAAAATGGATAATATCCAAAAGGGTAACATGGGCTACCAAGAATACAAAATATGAGGGAATGGCGTGCTAGTGTGAAGCTTTTATCCACATTTTCCTGAAATTCTATTAACTTCCACAATAACTTTTAGGGCTATAATTTCATATAAATAAAATATGGTTTCATAAGCTTTGTAGCATATACCAATGAGAAATTTATCATAGACATACCAAAGATAATAAGCAAAGAATCAAAGCACACAAATTTTTTATGTTTCTATTATAAATCATTTAACCAAAGTGAGAAATAAAGAAAGGGACTCTAATAAAATGAGAAAGCCAGCCATGAAATAAATGGCTGTGGTAATACACCACCTGTCAATAATTAACTTGAAGATAAGTAGAATAAATTCTTGGAATAGAAACAGAGTAAACGTGTGAGTTTTTAAAAATTATCCAACTACATATTGATAACCTGAAACTCACTTCAAATCTAAAGACCACACACACACTGAAAGACCTGCCTTGCAAGCAGCATCCAAAACACCTGGAGTAGCCAGGCTCATGTCAGTTAAAACAGACCAGCATTACGTTGGCACCAAAACAAGATAGGGATACACAAATAAGGAAACAACTGCTTCGTATCCTTGAGGATACAAAAGCAAAATTTCTCAGGAAAATTCTAAAACTCTTAACCTAGAATCATATTAAGAGAGTTTATTCAGGAAGACAAAATGACAGTTACCCCAGGGATGAAAGGCCCACTCAGCATGCGCAAATCGCTAACTGATACTCCACTACAACAAAACAAAAGAAAAAGACCTGCATCATAATAGGAGGTTGGGGGTGCAGAGAAAAACAGAAGTTAAGAGAGCAGTTTCATTCAGATTAAATACAAAAAATGCTTCATCTTGCCAAGGAAAGTATTAACAGATTGATGGCTTAGAGGAGAGAGAATTTTTGAAAACTGTACTATTTAAAAGGAATTGAACTCCAGGATATGCCAGGACCTCAATATAGTCAATAACAAAAATAAATAGCCTAAATAAAAATAGCAACCAAACTAAGTATGTATTTCTCCAAAGAAATTGTACAAAGGACAGATGATATATGAAAAATGCTTGATTTCACTGATCATTAAGGAAATCAAATCAAAACCACATTTAGACATCTCCTCAGGCCAGAAAGAATGCCTTTATTAAAAAAACCCAAAGAAGCCGGGCGTGGTGGCGCACGCCTTTAATCTCAGCACTCCGGAGGCTGAGGTAGGAGGAGCGTTGTGAGTTTGAGGCCCGCTTGGGCTACAACGCGAGCGCAAGGCTGGTCTGAGCTACACAGTGCGACCCTGCCTCAAAAAATCCAGGGCTGGGAGTTTGGCTCAGTGGCTTAAGCACCTGCCCTGGCAGGTGCGAGATTGTGAGTTCAATCCCCGGTGCCAAAAAAAAAAAAAAAAAAAAAAAAAAAAAAAACCAATGATAAAGAGATTGGCAAAATTGTGGAGAAAATCGAAGCCTTGCACTCTCCATTAGAACACAAATGTGTACAAAATTATGGAAATCTATAGACATAGTCTTCAAAATAATTCAGAATAGGACTACTACAGGATCCTGCTGTCCCACTACTGAACACAGTTTCAATGAAAATGAAATCAAGATGCCAAAGGGATTCCATGTTCCTCATAGCTATGAAAGGGAAACAATCTCTGAGTCCATCCTAAATTGATAAAAGAAAGTGTGAAGTGTGTGGACTTTGGGACACTCGCCATTTTACAAACGACTGAAATTCTGTCACTCATGACAATGCACATGAAACCGGAAGGCATTATATTAAGAACATACATCAGGTTAGGAAACCAATTACAAAATAAGTTAACTTGCTTAGGCATCTAATAAAGTTCAGGTCACAGGCAGTGCTCAAGAGAGGCTGCAGACACTGGGCAGCGGGAGTGTTACAGAAAAACTGAGTTAGACAAAATATTATAGGCAGTCAGACAGGATTGGGCCCTCAAAGGAACCAGTACAGAAGTTCAGATACCTTGTAACCTCTGAGGAGACAGACACCTCCTGCTGTGGGCCAGATATCAAGACAAAGGACAGAACAAGTGCACCCATATCCTAAGGACTGATATTCTAAATAGTTCTCTATAACCCTGAGGAAGTTAGGAGTCAGCATTCCAACCCCCTACAGGAAGGGTCACTACTGTTAAGCATCCCCGCTTACTACGTGACTCCTTTCCTCATTTGTCCTTGATTTAATCAATTTTACCTGAGCGATTAATCTTATTGGTTAACTATAATTATGTCCCACCTTATGCCCACCTTGCAGATTCCCATTTTCCCCGCCTTGGACCCGTCTAACCTCATGGTTTTACTGTATAAAAGTCCCTAAAAATGACAGAGTCCCTGGCAACCCACTCGGGCCCCCTTCTGTCCCTCAGACAGAAGCTTTCTTTCCCTCAATAAATATATCCTGCTCTTACCCTCCGTCGTTCCTAAAATTCATTCTTCGATTTTTAGGGAACACAAACTCACGCTGGACATATAGTAGGTTGAGAGTTTCATTCCCCCATATCATTTGGAGGTCTGGGATCATTTTTCCTATATCAGCAGGACTGGGGAAGGTGGATGAATTGCTACTAAGTCATTGTCAGGAGCAGGAAGCTCTGTCGCCCTATTGCAGGCTGCAGTGACCACAATAAGTGTGCATGGTTTTCTCCAGACAGAGGGAAGAAAGCATTGGAAGTGTTCCTGCAAAGAAACAATCTGTACCTGAAGAAGCAGACATGTTTAACTCAACACTTAAACATTACGGAGGGTATGCATGTTTACTTGCATCTGAGTAACTTAAATATGTAAATTCTTTACATTTTCACTTATCAGTTAAAATTGCATTTAATTTTTTAAAAATGCAAGCGCCTTGGTCCCTACAGGCTGCTTAACAGCTTCTTCCCTAAGACTCTGGGATGAGAAACTGACCTATTCTCAGGGGAACCCTCAGGAGAGCACAGTGCCGCCATAATCGTCTCCAGATCTCCAGGTAGAAGCCTCCAGGATCCCGACAGCACTCGAGCTGATAGCAGCCCAGAAGGACGCATGGCTGCCTTTGCTACTGGACATCATTGACCCATCAGAGTGGGAGTGACCGTCACCACCTGCAGGAGAGCTTCTGACCTGAGCACTGGCTGGGAGCCTGCAGCCATGGCTGGGGGACTCCCGCAACAGTGTGTTCTACTGATGGACTTCTTTAAAACTTAAGTTTATTGGTACAACTTAGATATACATAATGATAATATTTATCATAAGGAATTTGTCCATGATATATCTTCTTTCTTCTTCTTTCCATATTCCCCTCTTTTGCCTTCAAACCCACTTCCTCTTTTTTTTTTACAAAGCTTTGTTTTCATTTTATCCTTCTCTTACTTAATTTTTCCTTTCCCTTCCTTCCTTTTCCCCTCACCACTCCCTAGTTCCCCTTTCTTTTTGAACAATTTCTTCCTATTTCACAATATTTGTCACACATTTTGGTTCTTATTGATGCTTTCAGTTTCTTACGCCAGAAAGACAAAGTGATATTTACAAATGTGTGTCTGACTTAGTTCACTTAAGTTTTTATACAATGCAGTATATCCATAAAGAAGGTTAAACCTGAGACATCTGTAACTAAATGGGTGGAGCTTTAGCTCATCAGTGGACTTTTAAAAATAAGGTGTCTGAGACTTGATGTGTAGCCTCTCAATGTTTGTAGATCCCCCTCTGTGAGTGATAAGGGAGGAGGAATCACGCTGGGGTGTTCCAAAGAGAGAGAAAGAATTCAAGGTACATTTGGAACATGATCCATGTCAATGTCTTCTTCTTCATTTTTTTCCTCCTGTCTTAGAAACGTTGAAAAATTAGAACATTGCTTGAGACAGAAGGAGCGGCTCTCCTAGGGCTTCAGCAATATTCCACAGCTCTTTTTATTTCAAATCACTATTCTGTACTGTTTCTCAGTTAGCAAACAGATAAACTTTTATATTCCATAAACATTTTAGTGAGAAATGTAATTGAAGCAAAAGCAGTGTCCTAAGTATACTTGGAACAAATTGTCTAAAATTAGGGATGTTTTCTAAATATCTTTTAAATGATGAGGCAAGCCTGTGGTATAAATACCTTTCATAGAGTCTTTGGTAATTCATATGAAAAACAATGCTTCTTTCCCTAAAAATTTATAACACAAATGAAGGTAGAAGATGCTTTCAATGATTTCTGACGTTATCGTTTTTTACCACGTATTTGTAACTTAATTGAAGTTTCAAAAACAAATGCAAATGTAAACTCAGAATGAGTGGTTCTTCTTTAATTTGCAAAGGTTCATAAACATGTTACCATAATCTAAACTGCTTATTCTTGGGAGGTGGCTTTGATGCTGTCTTTTTCCTGTTATTTCTGATACCTTGCACCATAGCATAAGTTCTCAATTCTGCATTGTAATTTTGGATAATATAAGAATATCGCACATAGCAGAAACATACCATTTATGCCATATATATTTATAAAATACAATATATGCATATTTATGCAATCTTATGGTATATATGCTATATATTATATAAGAAATATGTAGATATGTAAACATGTATATATATATCACACATACTGCTTATCCTGTGTTCTAAAACTTAGTGTATGGGAAAAGTAACCACGTGTGTTAAGTTTGATGAGCATAATATCTTCATGGGGCTGTTTCAAAAACTTAGGTAACCAAAGTCTTAGAAAAAGATGGGAGGAAATAATAATTAGTTTTGGGTTAGTATCCTTCAAAGGATTACCGTTTAAATAAAGACATTTTAAATACTCTTAGACACAAGAAGAGATTCAAGAATAATAAGCAACTTGCTTCTAAGACAGACTTGTGACCTGCGCGTTGCCCACAGCCCGGTCAGTTTGAATGCCTTTTCTCTGTGAATTTGCTCTGTGACGTCAGCACTGAGGGAAGCAGGGACCCCAGGAGCACAGACTTTTCCCCAAACTCCAATATGGATTTCCAGGAAGCGGTTTGGACAGTGAAGGCCCCAGGGCGAGCTGAGGTAGCCTCAGTCACAGGAGGAGCAGAGCGAGACTGAAGCACAGGGGAGCATGGAAAATCACAGAGGCCCTCGGGTGGGGGAAAGGGAAACTGAGCAGGGAAACTTAAAGACTTCAGGGTCACCTGCAACTGAAGTCCTGGGTATCACAGTCCACCTGGGCCAAAATTCTTCAAACCCATCATTGCACCCGAATGGGGATGAGCCTAGCACCCCAGCTCTACCTTCCTCTGGTTGTCACTATCCTCACATCAATGCCTACGAGCCAGTCCCCTCGCTGCGTCTGTTTTGCAGATGGCAACGCCGTGCTCCCTGCAGACCCTGGAGGGCTAACACTTGCCGGGTGTAAATGTGCGGTCCGACACGCGTCCCTGCAGGGACCCTGACCCCCGGTGTGCTGCATCTGCAGCTCCACCTCCCTCAGAGTCCCCCATGCAGTGAGCGCTGCCCCGCGCGGTCTCCCCGCAGACCCTGGGCGCACAGAGGAGCAGGGAGGGCCGGGTCAGACCCAGCCTGGCCTGGGTCAGCAGTGGGTGCTGGTGAGAAGCGGGCATGCGCTGGGGGGAACCAGGGTGAGACAGCGAGGGGAGCCTGCCAGTTTCATTCAGGATTTGGTGAATCATGGAGACCTTTGATATTGAAATTGATAATGATCATTTCATGTTGGGGGGGTGATTAATTTTAGCTTCAGATAAATTACTACATAACATGTAATCTATACACTCTGAAACCAGAACGCTAAGTTTGACAGAAAGGGGAAACTGGGTAATTGTAAATCCAGTTTGACTTGAATTCACTTCAAACCTTAGACATAGTAACCACTCGGCATAGGCTGAAGTTCAGCACGGGGACACAGGAGAGACTGCCATTTAACATCTGTGCAAACATGAAAGAGTTACCCAAGCTCTTGTGACCCATAATTTACATAAGTGTAACAAAAACCCACAATATTACTTGCGGGCAGGAGACAGAGAAAGCCCACTGAGCATGTCTGTGGTAGTTTTTGATGGCAGAGCAACTTGAAAATGGCAGTTTTTACTGCGTTCAGGAGGACATTTGCTGATAGACGCATCCACACAGTCATTTTCAAGTTAGTCAACCTCAGCTCATAATTTTATAATTTTTTGAATAACATAGATGATCTTTTAAAATTCTGAAAATTTCAAAGCATGTCAATGTGCATACAGTTAATAGAATAAGCTTGGTTTCAAAACTTACTTTCTCAGGGAAATCTTGAAGCATAAATACTTATGCAAGAGCCGGGCGTGGTGGCGCACTCCTTTAATCCCAGCACTCGGGAGGCTGAGGTAGGTGGAGCGTTGTGAGTTCGAGGCCGGCTTGGGCTACAATGCCAGTGCAAGGCCGGCCTGAGCTACATAGTGCGACCCTGCCTCAAAAAATACCAGGGTCGGGAGTTTGGCTCAGTGGCTTAAGCGCCTGCCCTGGCAGGCGCAAGGCTGTGAGTTCAATCCCCGGTGCCTCAAAAAAAAAAAATAAATAAAATACTTATGCAGGAAGATAATACATGCTGTACTTATACTTACTAATTTCAGTTTAGTTTCTTTCTGTTTGTCATTGCTGCAGAGCATGTAGAGGTCCCGGGCAGCACTGATGGGGAACAGGACAGAGGTGACAGAGTTCCTCCTGCTGGGACTGACCGACGACCCGCACCTGCAGCTCCCCCTCTTCATCACCTTCCTCCTCATCTACACCGTCACTGTGCTTGGGAACCTGGGGATG
>RJWM01044410.1:0-13283 GCA_004363535.1 Dasyprocta punctata | reverse complement strand
CTATTTGGGTTTTTATTAATTGTATGAAATAATAAAACATTCTCATAGCCAGATAACAAGAGAATAACAGTAATTATTAAACTGTGTATCGTTATCTTTAAAGCAGTAACTCATTGCCATACATAAACCAAAATGATTCTTACAAACAGAGAGATAACACAAACTTTCTTTTCAAGGAACTGAGATAAACTGTTAGTATGAATGGAACAAATTAGCATATATATTGAAATATTTTTAAACCATCAGGATATGTAATTTGGGAAAGTATTTAAACTCTTCTCTACTTTCTTTTTGTCGGTTGTGTTATTTGTGTATGCATGTCATGTAGTCTTCCTCTTATAAGAGAAACCATGCAATATTTGAGCTTGTGTGTCCGGTTTATTTCACTTAACATTATGTTCTCAAGTTGCATCCATTTACCTATGAATGCCTCAAGTTTTTCATTTTTATGGTAGTGTAGTACTCTGAGTACCAGAAAGTATTTTTACAAAGGAATAATTAATGTGAAAATAAGACTAACAAAGTAGACCATATGCTGGGGTGTGCTCTAGCTAGATGCACACTTGAGACTCTGAACTCTTCTCAGCCAGATGGGAGGACCCAGTGGTACCACACTCTGGGGGCATGCTCCACCTAGCTGCCTGGGTCCTGGAGTTTCTAAACTCCACCCAGCCAGGCATAAGACCCCCGGCACCACACTCTGGGTGTGTATCCTCACTAGCTGCACAGAGAATCCAAGCTCTGCCCAGCATCCCAGCAAAATCCATCAGGGAAACACCCTGCCAGCCTCACAGGACACAGAGATACCCAGCCCAGACCAGCTCAGAGACCAAGAGCCACTCATTGGGGAGTGACCAGTATAACCAACAGATCTTAGAGAATTTGAATTCACCCATCAGACCACAAGGCCCCAGCTCCATACTACAGGGTGCAGCCCAGCTAATCACGTGGCAGTTCCCTGAGGTTCCTAAATCTGGCCAGCCAGAAGCAAGGCCCCGGCACCATACATCAGGGGCATGCTCTGGCAAGCCCTACATTTCAGAGGCTGTAAACTCCTTCCAGCCAGAAGCGAGGTCCCCATGGTGCCACACCATGGGGGTGTGCTCTGCATAACCACGTGGGTCCTGAAGGTTCTGAACTCCACGCAGCCAGGCACAAGGCCCGAGTGCCACCCCCCAGGGGTGCATCTCTGCTAAGTACCTCGGTTGTGGAGGTTCTGAACTCCACTCAACCAGATTCTAGGCCCTGGCAACACACTCTGGGGGTGTGCCCCTGCTACCTGCAGGGAGGATACAAGCTCTGTCCAGCCCAGTGTCCCAGATCAACCCAACAAACTACATCAAGGAAACACAGCCAGCCTCACAGGCCACAGAGCACAAGGCTCTGGCGCCATAGTTTGGGGGTGTGCTCCGGTCAGCCACAGGGATATTGGAGGATTGAAGCTCTACCCAGCACAACATTCCAGTGCAATCCATCAGAGGCTGCCTGGCCAACCACACAGGTCCCACAGGAAAATGAGAAAACAAAAGAGCAAGAGGCAGTCTCAGTCCTCCAGCCTACCAAGAACAAACCCAAGAGACACTGAAATGGAAGACATTGGAAATTGTACAACTAAACTTTCTGAAATGATAGCAACTGAAGTAAAGAAACAACTCCATGAAGCTATAGGGGAAATCAGGTCAGAAATAACCTCTCAGGTAAAAAATGAAATGACAAACATTATGAAAGAAATTCTGTGTGTATCAAAAGAAGATCAAGATAAAAAATAGAAGAATATAAGAAAATGATGGAAGCTTTGAATGAACAATGTAAGACAATTAGAATGCGTGAAACAGATTCAAAGGGATATTCAGGAAATTAAAAGCTCCATTGAAAGTTGGCAAAACCGCTTGAACAAAGCTGAAAATAGACTCTTGGACCTTGAAGACAGCATGGAAGCTTATGATCACAAAAGAAAAGATCTCTTAAAAATAACAAGGAACCAGGAAGCAACAATTCAACCGCTTCAAAATGGTACAAAGAGAAACAATATAAGATCGATGGGGGTAAATGAAAAAGTGGGGGTCAATGTGTATGACTTGCCAAGACTATTTGCAGAATAATGGGAGAAAATTTTCCAAACATGGGAAGAGAATCTGATTTGCAGATAAGTGAGGCATACAGAACCCCAATTAACCATAACCAAAATAAATCTTCACCCAGACATATAATAATTAGGATACCAGAAATTCAGCACAAGGACAGAATTCTAAAAGCTGTCACAGAAAAGAAACAGATCACTTATGAAGGAAAGCTTGTAAGAGTCATGGAGACTTCTCAACACAAACCTTCAAGTCAAGAAGAGCTTGGAGTGAAGTATTTCAAATCCTGAAAGAAAACAACTTTCAACCAAGATTGATGTGTGCAGCAAAATTATCTTTAAAAATTGATAGAGAAATAAGATACTTCCATGACAAAGAGCAACTGAAGAAATTCATGGCCACAAAGCCAACACTACAAAGAGTACTGAAAGACATGCTAGAAAGAGACAAAGATAACTACAGTCCCAAGAACAACAGCAGAGGGAAACCACTAAGCAGGGTAAACAATTAAACAGGAAAAGTAGAAAACCAACAACAGAAAGATAACATGACAGCGATAAGTCAGCACATATCAGTTATATCAATAAATGGTCTCAACTCATCAATAAAAAGAAACAGACTAACAGAGTGGATTAAGAAACAAAATCCAACAATATGCTATGTACAGGAAATACATTTAGCTCAACAGGAAATTCACATAGTGAAAATCAAAGGATGGAAAACAATATTCCATGCAACAGGAACCCAGAAAAAAGCAGGGGTAGCTATTTTGCTTGCAGACAATGTGAACTACAAACCAAGAATGATCAAAAGAGATAAAGGAGGTTACTACATACTTGTTAGGTGAAAACTTCAAGAGGAAGAGATTACAATCTTAAATATTTATGCATCAAATATGAGGGCACCCAAATATGTAAGACAAATTGTAATAGACATGAAAAACCAAATAATAATAGAGTTATAACTGGGGACCTTAACACCCCATTGTCACAAAGAGACAGATCAACCAAATAAAATTCAGCAAAGAAATAACAGAACTGAATCAAATTTGTGAACAAATGGACCTAGTAGATGTGTATTGAGTGTTCCATCCAACAACATCAGAATACACATTCTTCTCAACTGCGCATGGGTCATTCTACTAGCCTACAGAACATGTTTAACTAAATGCAAAGGAATTGAATTCCATACATATCGTCTGATCACAGCACAATAAAATTGGAAATTAATGACAAAAAAACTCACAAGAACCCTATAAACACATGGAAATTAAATAACACTCTCCTACACAATCAGTGGGTCACAGAAGAAATTAAAGAAGAAATTAAACAATATCCACAGTCAAATGAAAATGCAAATACCAGAACCTGTAGGATGCAATGAAAGCAGTCCTCAGAGGGAAATTTATAGCACTAAACTCCCACATCAGAAAAATGGAAAGAACACACATAAACAAACTAATGCTGCACCTCAAACTTCTAGAGAAAGAAGAGCAAGTCAAGCCCAAAGCCCAAAGAAGGGACGAAATGATAAAGATCAGAGCAGAAAATAATGCAATTGAAGTAAGAAAACAATACAGAGAATTAATGAATCAAAGACTTGGTTCTTTGAAAGAATAAATAAAATTGATAGCCAACCTTATCAAAGAGAGGAAAGAAAAAACTCAGATTAATACAATAAGAAATGAAAAGGATGAAATCACTACAGACCCTGAGGAAATACAGAAGATCATCAATACCTACTTCAAAAACCTTTACTCCCATGGGTTCAATAACACACAAGAAATGGACAGGTTTCTAGAAACATATGAATTACCAAAGCTGAATCAAGAAGATGCAAAACAGCTGAGTAACCCAATTCCAGTTAATGAAATTGAAAATGTAATTAGAACTTTACCAACAAAGAAAAGCCCAGGTCCTGATGGATTCACTGCTGAATTCTACAAGAAATTTAGGAAAGACTTAAGGTCAACACACCTCAAACTCTTCAAGGAAATTAAAAGGGAAGCAAATATCCCTAACTCATTCCTGGAAACAAGTATTACCCTCATACCAAAACCAGAGAAAGACCCAACCGAAAAAGAAAATTACAGGCCAATCTCCCTAGTGAACATAGATGCAAAAGTCCTCAATAAAATACTGGCAAGTAGAATGGAACAAGTCATCAGGAAGATTATATACCATGATCAAGTGGGATTCATCCCAGGATTGCAGGGATGGTTCAACATAGGCAAATCAATAAATGTAATACACTATATCAACAGAACCAAGGACAAGAATCACATGATCATCTTAATAGATGCAGAAAAATCTTTTGACAAAATACAGCACTCATTCATGATAAAAACCCTATAAAAATTGAAATAGATGGTCTCTACCTTAACCTGCTAAAAGCTGTGTATCATAAACCAACAGCCAACATCTTACTAAATGGAGAAAAACTGAAAACTTTCAACCTAAAATCGGGAACAAGACAAGAATGTCCAGTATCACCACTCCTATTCTATATAGTTTTGGAAACATTAGCCAGAGCAATTAGACAAGAGAGAAATAAAAGGAATAAAGATAGGAAAGGAAGAAGTTAAATTATCATTGTTTGCAGATGATATGGTACTCTTCATGGAAGACCCCCAGAAATCCATTGAAAGACATCTAGATGTAATAACTAAGTTCAGTAAGGTAGCTGGATAAAAGGTCAACCCTCAAAAATCAATAGCATTCTTGTACACAAACAATGAATTCACTGAGTGAGAAATGAGGAAAATCACACCCTTCACTATAGCATCCAAAAAATGAAGTACTTAGGAGTCAATCTAACAAAGAAAGTAAAAGATCAATACAGTGAAAATTACAGTACTCTGAAAAAGGAAATCCAGGAGGATTTCAGAAAATAAAAATATATCCTTATTCATGGAAAGGAAGAATAAACATTGTGAAAATGGCCATTCTCCCAAAATTGTTACACAGATTTAATGAAATTCCAGTCAAAATACCTCTTGCATATCTCACAGAGCTAGAGAAATCATCCTTAAAATTCACCTGAAACCAGAAAAGATCTAGAATAGCAAAGGCAATTCTGGGCAACAAAGGTAAGGCATGGGGCATCACAATACCTGACTTGAAATAATATTCCAAAGCTAGTGTGATAAAATCAGCATGGTACTGGAATCAAAACAGACCTGAAGATCAATGGAATACATTAGAAGGTTCAGCCACAACTACAAACACACTCAGCCACCTCATCTTTGACAAAGGGGCTAAACATGTTCACTGCAAGAAAGATAGCCTCTTTAATAAGTGTTGCTGGAAAAACTGGCTTTCCCTATGCTGAAAAGTAAAAGTAGATCTATGTCTATCACCATGCACTAAACTAAAGTCAAAATGGATCAAAGATCTGAATATTAAAATAGACACTAAATCTGCTGGAAGGTAAAAATCTTGACGACATAGGAGTAGGCAGAGAGTTCATGAACAAAAATCAAACTGCACGGGAAATACTTCCCAGAATCAACAACCAGGATCTTGCCTTATTAAAAAGTTTTGCATATCAAAAGAAATCTCCAACAGATTGAAAAGAAAGCCCATGAATTGGGAAAATATCTTAGCCAACTGTACCTCAAAGGACTTCTATCAAAAACATAAAGAATTTTAAAAAATGTGGCCCCTAGAATTCAAGAACCCAATCCAAAAATGGGCATCTAAATGAATATACACGTCTCAGAGTAAGAAATACAAATGGCAAATAAATACATGAAAAAATGTTCAACATCAATGGTCATTCGGGAAAAGCAAATAAAACAACACTGAGATTCCATCTCAACCCATAAAGAATGGCCAAGATCAAGAAATCAACCAATAGCAAGTCCTGGAGGGATTGTGGGGGAAAAAGGAACTCTTCTCCACTGTTGGTGGGAGTGTAGACTGGTGCAACCACTGTGGAAATCAGTGTGGAGATTCCTCAAGAAGCTAGGATTAGAGATTCCATTTGACCCAGCTATCCCGCTTCTAGGCATTTTCCCAGAAGATTTGAAAATGTCATACCATAGTGATATATGTGCATCCATATTTATAGTAACACAATTTGTACTAGCCAAATCTTGGAAACAACCCAAGTGCCCATCAATCAAGGAATGGATAAAATAGATGTGGTATTTTTATACAGTGGCGTACTACTCGGCTATCAAGAAAGATTGCATTCGGACTTTCATAAGTAAATGGACATGACTTGAGACCATACTCATAAGTGAAATAAATCAAACTCACATGTGTAAATACCATATTGTCTCCCCAGTGTAAGAAACTGAAAAAGTATATATGATCCAAAATCTACAATAGATACTGTGTAAGGGTAAGAAACTACTCAAAGAGGCAAAGTAGTTGGGACAGGGGAAGGGAGGAAAGAAGGAAGGGAAAAGGAAGAAGACATAAATTTGTGTGTGTGTGTGTGTGTGTGTGTGTGTGTGTGTATGCACTTAAGATCGCTCAAATGACTACTACTAAATGCACTAGTTATTGGAAAAGAACAGCTAATGCTTATATGATTAGATCAGTTTTACATGTCTGTATCTGTTAATCTAAACAACCCTTTTGAAGATAACAATATGCAATATTACAGCCATTGTCAAATTCCTATCATCTTGCTTTGTAAACCTGTACTGTTATTGTATTGGATTTGTTGTTGTTTGTCTCTTGCTTTTTTTTTTTCCTGTGTTTTTTCTCTTAAAGAAAAAAGACTAACAAAGTATCAAAAGATCTCAGTACAGGTTATTTTTAGATGTGAGCAATCACAGAAATGTCCACAACAAACTAACATGCCCAGAATGCAAGAGCAGAGTGCAAGAGAAAGATTAATAAGTGAAAAAAGTAAAGCAGTTACTCAGCCTGATTTCTTGGGTGACTTATCAAAACAGTCACTGAGGCAGGGGCAGTAGGATAGGAACAGACACACTGAAGCCAAGAACGATTCTAGAGCTGAAGTAACAGTAAGGGTATCACACTGCTCAGTCCTCTGAGTCTTGGAGCAAAACCCCACAGTCCTCTACTACAGTTAAGATTGATCACAAAGCATTAAATTGAAGTTCAAGTGACACGATTTAGGTAAAACAAAGCTATTGGGAAGAAAAATCTGTGACAAGTGCTGAATGTCAAAAGGAGTTTAAATACTTTTTGTGTAAGTCACTTGAAGTTGTTACTCAAAAGGTGGACACTAACTGTTCCTAAATTCCAGACTTCTCCATATATGTCCTTGTTAACCAATTCCAGAAAGCAACATTAAAGGACAACAGATCTTTTAAGAATCAAACTCAGTCCTTAGAGTTGTAGTGTCCTTGCAAAATTACATTAGAAGTAAAATAAGATAGTTCAATTATGACTAGGCTATTAGTTAATTCCAAATAGAATGTAAAAACTTAGTTTTATAATGTTTTTTGTGTGCGTGTGTGTGTATGTAAAGAGTCACTAGCAGTAATCTAGTCCAGCTAATTTCTCAAAGTATGTGTTAGGCAGTATGACTCCTACAGGATGTTCTACAAAAACAGATTCTGTATTTTGGAGACACTACATGTACTATTCTCCCCCAACCTTCCCTTCTTCCCAGTGTTTCATGGAACTGGTGCGCTACAGGCGCTTAGAACATATAGAACCGGTATAGTTTTATTTAACAGGATTTTTCAATTTATTTGCCCACCAAACCCATTCTGTTTCTTCATAACACTTTCCTGTATCCGAATGTTCTAAAGCACATACTGTGGAAAACAGTGAACCCCAAACTGTCTCAATAATTTTCTTTCTGAGAGTGTAATTGTTTAAAGATATGTATTTCATGTACACATGTCACTTGGAGTCTTCAATATGAAAAAGACAGACTATCTTCCTTTATAGTATGGAAACAGAGACTTAAAATGTTTTTACTAATTCAACATTACCTGTATTGTGTAGAATGCTCAACCATGCTTGATCATTTTGCTTTACTTTGAAAATATTAGGCCAAAAAAGAAAGATGCTTTCAATAGTAAATAATATTTACTTTGAAAAAATATGTTTACTTTGACATAAGTATGCTTCACTAAAACTTTTGTTATCCTGATTAAAATAATTGCATTTCCAGGGAAAGGAAAGCATATTGGATTGTCTCACAAAAACATCTAGAATGACACTAGTAAGTCATTTCTTTAGTTGGCAGATACCTAGGAGGCTTTATGCCAAGTACTGCACAATAACTTCTCTTTGGAATGCGTTAAACTGGATTTTTGGGACATTCAGATTTTTAGACTCAATTCTTCTCTTCTTCTGGATGGGGGACACAGATCTGACTGCAGGTTTGCCTGACTGGGATGTAAGAGGCTGCTCAGTATATTCTTGGCATATTTCCCCTCTTTTACTCATTTTTGAGACATTTTATAATCAGTTTAGAAAGCTCATAAATTTTCTGTAACTTTTAACAAAAGAATGAGGTTCCTGCAGATGAAATAAAAAAATTAAGAATATTTAAATTGAGAAAAAGCATGAACTCAGGCTTTTCGAAAATATGCCTTCTATGATAGAATGTATCAAAGGAATGCATAGATTAATTACTTCCATTTAGCCATTCCTTAGCTTATGTATATATCAAAATATGTTTTATGCCATAAATGTATGCAATTTTTGTCAGTTTTTCAAAAGAGAACATTTATATAATTTCATCAATATCAATTTTGGAGACATCATGAAGCATTAAAAATATATATTGAGACATTTTTTTCTACTAATTGAGGTAAAAAACATGCCAGTGAACAATTATCAAAGACAAATATTAGGATACTTTTATTTAAAAAGATTTCTCTATACAATTTGATTTAGTTTGATTGGTTTCCTGTAGCTGTTTTAAAAAGTTGTTTTTATAAAACGACTACTTACCCAGTTGTTTTTATAAAACGACTTGCCTAATATTTTGAGTTTCAATTGTGTGGGTGAATTGACCTTTATATTAGAGCCCACCCTTTAAGAATGTCAGTAATACTGGTTGGTACCTGATCTGAGGGGGGAACACACTTTTGTGGTTTTATCCTGGCACATAGCCTCTACTTGTTTTCTAGAGTTTTGTTTTTGTTTTGTTTTGTTTTGTTTTTGTTTGGAAACCAATTTTTAAGATCGTTTTTGTTGGTATCAGCTGAAGTTTAACTGGCATTTAAATAGCAGAAAGTAGAACTTCTTAGGAGAGAGAAGTGTGACCGTTTTTACATTACCAATTCTATAAAATGAGATCTCTAATGTAAGTGAAGAACTGTTTCCTTCAGGTTTGCTATGATAAGTCTCCCATTTTTAGGGCACAGAAGTTTAACTTCTTGCCCAATAGGAGGAGTTTGGGGTTGTTTCTTCCCTCCCAATTTCTCTCAAACTGTCAGGAGATTTTGTCTGCTGAAGATCCTTTCCTTGTATTCCCATGTCTCATACTCTCTCCTGTAAGAATTCAGGAACTAGAAAGACCAGTTGGAAAGTATTTACTTCTAGGTTTCATAATACCCGAGAAGACTGTTGTTTCTTGAATCAGATTCTTTTCCCATCCTTTGCTGAAAACAAAACCAAACAAAAATACTTAGTCTCATGGAGTTAAATAAAAGAATGTAGTGAAAGGAGGATTCCTTTTCCACAAGCAGCAGAGGACTTGGAGGGATGACTGCAAGTGCCTGAGGGCGTTTGGTCCCTCTTGGTTTTCACATCAAATGCAGTGGTGCCCATAGATAGCCGGTACTGTTATCAGTTAAATGGGATCATGAGTGTCTGAAAGGTGTTTGAGAATGAACCGAAAATCATTTTCACAAGTGGATGATTACTTCTGCCACATGTTAACCGAACTCTATCAGAATGGCCCAGCTTTTTGAGCCTGCATTAATTGCTCTTTCAACCTTGACTGAGGTTTCTCTTTAAGAAAGCCCTTTCCCTGACTTAACTACTCTATATATTGATTTTTTTCTTTTTGTATTTTTCCTTGAAAAATGAAGCCTTGTAAAGAAAAGGCTTTATCATTCAACATGTAGATTGATTGTTCCATGTCTTTGAATAAAAGGCTAAGCTCATAAATGATCTGCCCAAAGTAATCCATTTTTTGCAAGCACTGAATAATTCCCATCTTCTGTATACAATTATATTTCTCAAATATTCATTAGTGATGATTTTTATCATAAAGTATAACCATGAACTCTCACAGCATGGATTCACTGCAAATAAATTTTTGCATTCTCCTTTCTATTAGAAGTGTATGCCACCACTCTAATTGAAACTAAGCTACAATATTTAGTAATATGTTTGGGGAGTTTTGCTTGTTAAAGTATTCTATGGACAATTTTCAAGTTATAAAGGTTGTGTAAAAAACTTTTAAATTGTTTGGTTAAATGAGTTGTTTCTTGTTACTATTTTCTATTTCAAACACAGCATACTTGAAAGAATATTAGCTTTGTCTTTACTATTACCAGTATTCAAAAGGATATTATATAAAAGGGCATTACATAAAAACAAACTGAAAATACTTCTTTATGCGTGGCAGTCTTAATGTGATGAAATGTAGAGCGTTTATTTGAACTTTAGCAAAAATAAGCCTAGTAGTTAAGATGATTTTTTTCTTGTTTGAAGTTTACTTTTAGCAAGCTTCATTTTACTTAATAAATCTGTTGTTGAGAGCCATTTTATTGCTCCCGGAATGTATGTTGTTAAAAGCCACCATATATTTAAAGACAAATTATTTCTTCCTCTTGTCATAGACTGTTCTGTGGGAGTTCATAAAGACTAGTGAGGGCCACAAATGAAAACTTTTAGAAGTAACTGGTTATATCTTACAGGTGGTTTATTAACAGATAAATTTTAAGCATTATACTGATAAGCAGAGAGGGTACATGGCTTTAAATGAGTTATTCTATAATTATTCATGTAGATCAAAAATATATTTACCTTGTTGGTAGTAACATTTCAACTTGAAACTTAAACATTTCTATTTTGAAAAAAGTCAGGTGAACAAACACTGAATTTTTGCATTTCTTCTCTTAAAATTTCCCCTAACAGCATATTTTAAATACACTATCAAAAACCTAAGTTCATTTTCTTACATTGCTGATATTTCAGGATGTAATATGACCTTTTTCTGGTTAGAAATATCAAAAAGTAAAAAAGATAAGATAGAAAAAAAGAGAAAGGAAGGGAGGGATGGAGGGAAGAAGGAAGGAAGGAAGGAAGGAAGGAAGGAAGGAAGGAAGGAAGGAAGGAAGGAAGAGAGATAAAGAAAAGGAAGAGAAAAGAAGCAAATGAAACACTGAGACATTTTGTTGCTTCTGTGCCTTGTTCCCTTGCAATGATTCATATGTTGCTTTGGAAAAAGTAACCCTAGAAGAAGCATTAATGCCTTAAGATTACTGTTGTGTTTATACTGACTTATGAAACCCAATGCTTCAAAGCTCTACTCTTATGTGTTAAATCCCAGCATTGTGTCAGTGCTGCTAATTTCTTTGTTGCCTAATCCCACGTAAGAAGAGAAGATTTTGAAGTTAAGCAGGCAATTTTTCATTCAAAGGAAACAACTTCTTAATACTTCATTTGGATGTATTGATGAAAGCAAACATTTTTTTAAAAGTATCTGAGCAATTGTTTTTAAATAATCCATTACACTCTAGTTTCATGAGTGTTGTTGATACACTGGAAATATTTCCACTGAAAAAGTGTTATGTTTAATATAAACTTGCATTGAAAGTATGTGCTTGTGAAAGACGTGCAATAGAATAAATTCTCTTAAGTTATTCTTAGGTCAAATTTAATTTTACTTAGGGAACTTTTCTTTTTCCTTGGAAACATATTCTAATAGAATACTGAAAAGTGGAGCAATGACCAAGAAAACTGCTGATATCTCTGTTCTTTTATTTTTCCTTTATTTCTAGCTTAACCCAAAAAATTTTTAAAAGATGAGGGGAAAAAATATTTTGTTTAAAACCAAGTTCTGTAAGTGGAGGCAAATGAGTAATGGTAAGAACCCCACTCTATTCCAAAAACCCACTTGGTTTTTTGAGATATGGTAAAAAAATAAAAAAAAAAAATCACTCTCCATTAAAGAATTCTCATGCTGTGTAAAAAATATTTTTTATTGGATAACATTATGAATTGTCAATTAAAACTCACTTAAAGGGTGTGTTCTCATTTTGACAGGCATTTGGAAGGTCTGATTTACATATAATTAAAAACTAACTTTGTAGTGTGAGGTAGTTGTATAGTGGATAGAAAGGTAGTATAATAATGGCTTGTCAGGTTACACAATGTTCAGGAAAAGGATAGCTGGGAAGCAGACCCACTAGTGGGTCTTCTGGATCCTACCCAAAGTTCCATCCTTCTAAAATCACAACACATGTCTTGAGTGATATTGTTCCTTTTTTGGTAGAATCTTATTTCATAAATAGTTAAAATACCTATGTGTCTAGAACTCAGATGACAATTTCTGAAAACTGTAATTTAAAAAATACCAGGCTTTTTTGAAACAGTTTTTTTGTGAAACTGCTTATAAATGACTAGTAAGGATCTGTTTAATGCTATTGCCACTGTATCTCAAATAGTTAAATATAGTCAATCAACTCCACTTTTTTATAGCGGTATATAGTTACAGTGGATGTTTATTATAATCGTCATGAAATATTATAGAATGTCAAAAAATTAAGACTTTCAGAGTCATCAAAGATCAAATCTTATGACTCTTTGAAGTAAAGTCAAATTGTTGTATACAAATTCTCAAAAAATGGGCTATTGATACGGATACAGTATCTCTATATAAACTGACTCAAAGATGCTTGTACATTGTTGTGTAAGTGTAGAGATAACATTTATTAGCAAAACATAGTGTCAAGCAATGTAACTTTTGTACATTTTCCTGAAGTTTCAAGACCTTTTGAGCCTTAGATACCATAAAAGAAATGAGCACTAAACATAAAATAGTGATTCAGTAACAATGCTATAAAATGAGTTAGTAGCCGGGCGTGGTGGCGCATGCCTTTAATCCCAGCACTGGGGAGACTGAGGTAGGCGGAGCGTTGTGAGTTCGAGGCCAGCTTGGGCTACAACGCGAGTGCAAGGCTGACCTGAGCTACACAGTGCGACCCTGCCTCAAAAAAACCAGGGCCGGGAGTTTGGCTCAGTGGCTTAAGCGCCTGCCCTGGCAGGTGTGAGGTTGTGAGTTCAATCCCTGGTGCCGCAAAAA
>RJWM01044409.1:0-13284 GCA_004363535.1 Dasyprocta punctata | reverse complement strand
GGTAGAAATCTGTGCACGTGGAATGCGAGCAGAGCCACGCCGTGACAGAACCACCTCAGGCCGGTGTGGAACACTCTCCCAGCAGAATGTGAGCAGAGCCTCTCTGAGGCCTAAAATCCACAGGTACGTGTGGAACCTCAGACAAGGTTGCTATGAGCAACCCAACTATCTGCAGACCGTCTCAAGGGTTTGCAGCCATCTGTCACAAGGAGGGGGTGACCCGAGCTTTCTACATCTGCAACCTCTCCACTGGTGGCAGAGAACTCGCTCTATGTCACCAATGTGAGCACTTCCTCACTCTTTGGACACCATCAGGTAAGTGGATTCCTCAGCTGTGTAGAGGATGGCAGAGGACCCCACATCACATCCACATTCTGCGTGTGTGCAGCCTTGTACATGGAACCTGTGAGTGAAGGGCCCACATCCCCACCACATCACTTGGGTGTGGGCCCCTGAAAAGAGAACATGGAAGCACAGTCATCCCCTCTGTCCTCCTGCCTGGAGTATGGGTCCCTAGAAAATACAGATGTCAATAGGAACCCAAGCCCATGTCCTGGTCACCTTGGGCCTGTGTTGAACCCTTTACCATGTGACTGTAAACAGGGCTTCCCATGGTCCTGTTCTGACCACCAAGGCTATTCATGGAGCCCTGTGCAACTTGACTGGAAGCAGAGCAAAGCCAACACCAGTAACCACAATGTCCTGTCTCCCTCAGGCATACATGGAGCCCTCCACAATGTGAATGTGACCAGAGCCCTGCCCTTGTATTAAGCACGACGGATGTGCAGTCAGCCCCTAAAATGAATGTTAGCAGAGCCTCTCACTGTCCTGATCAACTCAGGCACTTGCGGGGCCCTGCAAGACGTGACTGTGAGCAGAGCCTCCCCCATGCCCTGACGACCTCAGGCAGTGGTGGAGCCCTGGACAGAATGAATGCGGACATGGCCCTTGCATCCATGGACTATCCCAGGGTCGTGTGGTCCTACTACAAAGAGAAGGCAAGCAGAACCGTACATGCCCTGGACATCTGCATCATGCAAGGAGTTCTCTACAGGGTGGAGGTGAGAAGAGGCCCACTACTTGCTGACCAACCCTCTCAGGTAGGTGAAAACCTTCTATGATACAGAGGTGAGCAGAGATGTGTCAGAGTGGTGCTCATCTCGTGCACGTGGAGCCCTTTTCAACACGCAACACGGACACAGCAGCGCATTGCGTCAATGCCTCAGGCCTGTGCAGAATCCTCTACCAGGCAATGAGTCCTGTGTGCCCACATTCATGCTGACCACCTCAGGCCTGTGTGGAGCCCTGTGAAACACTCTCAGTGGACAGTGACTTCTCCTGTCCAGACAACTTAAGGTAGGTGTGGAGCCCAGCTGGGTGGTGTTCACCTCTCCAAGTTTAGAGCTTTGGACAAGAGGGATGTAAACACACTTGCCTTGTGCAAGCTTCTGCTGTGATTGTGAGCCCTCTCCAAGGTCAGTGGAAGCACAGGGCCCCCAACTTGAAATCTCAGACAGCTATGGACACCTCTACCTTATGGCGTAAGAAATGCCCCATCACCTCATCACAGCCTCAGGTATCTGTGAGAACTCTATAAAGTGACTTTGAGAACAGCCTCTTGTCATAACCTGACTACATTATCCCTCTCTGTTCAACCCTTTCCAACCTGCTCATGGCCAGGGCAGCCCATGTCTACACCATGTCAGTCTCCAGACGAGCATCTAGTAGTGTGGACAGAGGCCTCCACATACCACGTGACTGGACTTTGGAAGAATGTGGCGCCCCTGTGTAGTGCACATGTGAGCAGGGCTATGTCCCACATACCCTGATGGACTCGGACATTTGTGAACCCCTGAGCACCATGCATGTGAAGAGTAGCTCTCCATATCCTGTCAGTCGGGGCACATTTGGTCTCTGCACAATGGGAAAGCACAACCAAGGCAGCTGCATTTCAATCACCTAAGGAGCCCTGTCCCCCATGGACGGCACAGGAGCCCCACCTACTTACGACACACTCAGAGGTATGGAAACCCTCTGCAGTGTGGTTGTGACCAGAGCCATGTGTCTGTGGTGATGCTCAGTCTCATGATCAGAATGAGGCCAGCACAATGAGGATGTGAACAAACTCCGATATCCTGAATTCCTCATGCCTATGTAGAACTGTCTGCAAGGTATGTAAGGAACAATCCTGATACCCTAGCGCACAGACACACACATGCACACGCACATGCACAAAATGTACCTTCACTTTCACAGGCAGCTGTGCAGCCTTGTGAATGCTGAGACGTGAGTAGTCACCTCCTGTGTCCTGACTAAATCAGATACATGTGGCATGACGTGAGCAGAGTCTGCATATCCTGACGACCATCACCATGTATAGAATTGTCTACCATATGAATGTGTATAGCACACCTTTCTTCTGACCTTCTCCTGACCTTCTCCCACATTCATAGCCCAAGGTCACAAGAAGCATGTGGCTGGGGCTTGCAAGACACGACCACTGAAGTCACGTGTAAAAACCTCTTAAATGACTGTTAGCAGCACCAACCCGCATCTTGTCCACCTGTGGTAAGCGCTAAGGAGTTTCCTGAATACATATGAGTGTGCAAATGAATGTGCATGCTCTGCAAATGAATGTGCATGCTCTGCAAATGAATGCAAGAGTTGGGCCCTGTAGAATTAGGCTGTGAGCAGAAACCCCAGGACCTGACCTCCTCAGTTGGATGAGGACACCTGGGAAAATGTGGATGTGACCAGAATCTCCCCACATGTCCCGATTGTCCGAGCTGGCAATGGCGGTCTGCAGGATGTACACGTGAGTGGGGTCTCTACAAGGCGGAAGACCCCAGGCACATGTGTACCTCTGCATGACTAGGATGTGACAAGTGCCGTGGCACCTCTGGTAGTGACGAACTGTGTCCTGTGTAGTGGCCGATATACTGTGGATGAGAGTGGTGCCAAGGAGTCTACATCGACCACATGTTCAGATCCCCAACTCATCTGTACCGCCTCAGGCATGTGGAATCCTGCCCAACGTGCATCTGACATGATACCCTCAGATACAGAACACTGCAGGAATAGGCTGAGTTCTGCAGAGCAAGGACATGAACACCAGTCCCCCTGTAGTGTACCAACTTCTAATGTGATCGGGATCCCTGTCCTATGTGGTTGCTCCGAGAGCCCCATGACCTCACTAACTGGCTGGAAACGGTGCCATCGTTATTGCAAATGTGAGCAGGGTTGCCTGCATCCCCCTGACCTGTCGTCCCTTCCTTAAGCATGTAGAGTACCTTCTACATTGTGAACTTCACCTCAACACCCACTACATCCCACCCACTCAGACTTGTCTGATGACTTGTGTGATGTCACCGTCAATTTAGCCACCTGTCCTACGGCATTGAGTCCACCACAGGGCTGTGTGTATGCACACTCCTCTCCCGAGCATTTCAGCGATGTGTGTAACACTGCACACCACAGATGTGAGCAGGGTCATTCCACCATGTCTAGATGACCTAAGGCACTGGTGGAGACCTGCAGAATGTGGAAGTGCTTACAGACCTTCCATCTCCTGACCAGCACTGGTGTGTGTACACTTTACAGAGTCAAGTAGAACAGAGTCCGGACATGTCATGTGCATCGCCATCATGCATGCAGCCCTGCACAAGGAGGACATGTGAAGAGATGCACCATTGCCTGACCTTTTGAAAAATTTTAGCACGTGGGTATGACCAGCGCCACCAAGTATTCTGTCTTCAGCTCTAACAAATGTGTAGCCCTCCTCCACGTGAAAGTGAACAGAGCCACCTCATATCCTCAGGAGCTCAGTGCTGGATGGAAATCTGTGCATCTGGAATGCGAGCAGAGCGCTATGACAGAACAACCACAGGCAGGCGTGGAACACTCTACCACCACAATGTGAGCAGAGCCTCCTGGCCTGACAATCGTAGGCACATGTGGAACCCTGGCCAAGGTAGACAAAAGCAGCCCAAGTATCTGCTGACCATCTCAGGGGTTTGGAGCCCTCTGTCACAAGGGGGTTCTCACCTGATCTTTCTGTGTCTGGAACTTCTCAACTGGTGACAAAGAACTCACTGTACAAGACGAAGGTGAGCACTGCCTCACTCTCTGTACACAATCAGGTAAGTGGATTCCTCAGCTGTGTGGAGGATGGCAGAGTACCCCATGTGCTATCCATGTTCTGCATGTGTGCATCCCTGTATATGGAAGCTGTGAGTCAAGGCCCCAGATCCCCACCACATCACTTGTGTGTCGGCCTCTGAACAGACAACATGGAAGCACAGCCATTCCCTCTGTTCCCCACTTGCCTGGAGCATGGGTCCCTAGAAAATATGGATGTGAACAGGAACCCAACCCCATGTCCTAGTGACCTCAGGCCTGAGTTGAACCTTGTACCACGTGACTGTTAACAGACCTCCCTGTGTCCTTGTCCTGACCAACAAGGCCATACATGGAGCACTGTACAACCTGACTGTAATTTCAGCCCCCTATCCCCCTCACAATGTCCTGACAACCTGAGGCATACATGGAGCTCTCCAAAGTGTAAATGTGACCTGCCCTTGTCTTAAGCTCCTCGGTGAGCAAACAGTCCCTTGTAAGTAAATGTGAGCAGAGCCTCTCACTGTCCTGACCAACTCAGGCATGTGTGGGGCCCCGCACAACATGACTATGAGCAGAGCCTCCCCCAGTGTCTGATGACCTCAGGCTCTGGTGAAGCCCTGGGCAGTATCAATGTGGACACTAACAATCCAGAAGAAGTGTGGTCCAGCTACAAAGAAGGTAAGCAGAGCCCCACATGCCCTTGACATCAGTATCATGCATAGAGCCATCTCCAGGGTGAAGGTGAGAAGAGGCCCACCATTTGCTGACTGTAGGTGCGAATCTTCTACAACACAGAGGTGAGCACAGAGTGGTGCTCATCTTGTATGTGTGGAACATGATACAACATTCTCTGTGCATAGTGCCTTCTCCTGTCCCTACAAACTCATGCAGGGTGCAGGCTGGCCAGGTGGTGATCACCTCTTCAAGTATAGAGCCTGGGACAAGAGGGATGTGAACACTTCCCCTATGCAAACTTCCACTGTGATTGTGAGCCCTTTCCAAGGCCAGTGGAAACACAGGTCCCACGTCTCAAAACTCTGACAGCTATGGACACCTCAACCATGTGGTGTGAGAAACACCCCATCACATCCTCACCACCTCAGGTGTTTGTGAGCACTCTACCAAGTGACTTTGAAAACAGTCCCTCCCCATGTCCCAAGGACATCACACCTCAGTTTTCAGTCGGCTTTCACCTGCGTCTAGCCTGAGAAGCCCATGTTCTCATCACATCAGCCTCCTGTCATGCACAGAGTCCTCCACATACCTTGTGAGTGTGGAGTCTTCAAAAGAACATGAGGTGCCTGTGCAATGCACATGTGAGCAGGGCTACGCCCCATGCGTCCTGATAGACTCGGGTATTTGTGAACCCCTGAGCACCATGGATGTGAAGAGCAGCTCTCCATGTCCTGCCAAGCAGGGCACACGTGGTCCCTGCACAACAGAAAAGCACAACCAAGGCAGCTCCATCTCACTCACCTATGGAGCCCTGTCCCCCATGGACAGCACAGGACCCCCACCTACTTCTGACCCTCTCAGAAGTGTGGAAAACTTCTACAGTATGGTTGTGACCAGAGTCATTTGCCGGTGGCAATGATCAAACCCATGTGCGGAGGCCTCCACCATGAGAATAAGCAGAGCCACCAATATTCTGAATCCCCCAGGCATGGGTAGAACCATCTGCAAAGTGAGTATCTGCACAACACCCCCGGTACACCAGCACAAACACACACATGCACACACATGCACGCTCACCATTGCAGGCAGGTGTGCAGCCTTGTGCAAAGTGAAATGTTAGTGGTGACCTCTGATGTCCTGACCAACTCAGGCACACGTAGCATGATGTGAGCAGAGCCTGCATGCCCTGCTGACAAGCATCATGTGCAGAATTGTCTACAATATGGATGTAAGCAGCACACCTTGCTCCTGACCTGTTCCCATGTGCATACACCAGAGGATGTGATCTGGGGCTTGCAAGACAGGACAAGTGAAGCTCCCTGTAGAAAACCCTAAAACCACTACACGAGCAGCACCAACCCATGTTCTGACCACCTGTGGTAAGTAGCGCTAAGGCATTTCCTCACCACCTCTGGAATATGCAATGGAGCAGTGCACTCCATGCTCTGCACAATGCAGGAAACAGTGGGGCCCCAAGCACCAGGCTCTGAGCAGAAACCCCAGGACCTGTCCTCCTTGATATGTGAGGATACCAGGAAAAATGGAGATGTGGTAAGAATTTCCCCCACATCCTGATTACCTGGCTTGGGAGTGGGGCTCTGTACAATGTACATGTGAGTGGGTTCCCACAGGCAGATGAGCTCAGACACGTGTGCAGCACTGTACGATGAGGACGTGAGCAGCACCCTGACTCTCATGCTGACCATCTGTGGTCCGTATAGTTACCCATTCACTGGGGATGAGAGTGGAGCCCCATCCCGTCCTCCTGTGAGCAAGGATTTATTTAAATGAGGCCTCTACAGTGCCCACATGGCCATATACCCACCCCATCTGCACAACTCAGGTGTGTAGAATCCTGCCCAATGTGCACCTGGGGTGATACCCTCAGATACAGAACATCACATGCGTGAGCAGAGTCCTGCAGAATACGGACATGAACACCAGTACCCCTGTAGTGGACCTGCTTCTCATGTGATTTTGATACCTGTACAATTTGGCTATCCCCTGAGAGCTCCATGACTTACTAACTGGCTGTGTATGAGGCCCTCCATATACAAATGTGAGCATAACTCTCCCCATTACCTCAGCTGTACTTACTATGGGAATCACATAGCAACATTGTGATCTTTATCTGAACCATCCCCATACTCTCATCACCTGTGTAATGAGTTAAACGATTTAACTGTCAAACCAGCTTCCTTTCTCTTTTGTGGGCAGTGCAAGAATCTTGTGATCATTAAACCCCCCTGTCCTGACCGCAGTGGGAATGTGTGGATATGTACATTACCAAGTTCCATGTCCTGATGACCTCAGGCATTGGTGAATCTTGTCAATCATGAATATGAGAAGAGATCTTCCATGTCCTGATGTCAAGTACGTGTTCCCTTTATAACGTCAATGTGATCAGAGCCCGCACATGTTATATGTTTCACCATCATATATGGAGCCCTGTACAATGAGGACATGAGCAGAGCTGCACCGTTTAATTTAATGGCCAACTCAGGCCCGTGGAAAACCTTTGCAGTGTGGATGTGACCAGCACCATGCCACGTGGTCACCACCTCTTCCATATGAGGAGCCCTCCTCCGTGTGAGCTGGAAGAGTACAGCCCAAGTCCTCACAGGCTCAGGTATGTGTGAACCATCTACAGGGGTATGAGAGCAGCAAACCCAGTACAAACACATCTCAGGCATGCGTGAAGTGCTAGACAGCACATGGCCTGAGTTGTGCCCTCCATGTCCTGATGCCCCAGGTATGGGTGGAGCCCTGTGCAATGAGAAGGTGAGCAGAGCCTCTGCCTGTCACTACTCTATAGGCATGTGTGGCGCCCTGCATGTGGGGCCAAGGATGTGAACAGACCTACTGTATGCAGCCTGTCTCAAAGAGGAAGATCTTAGAGCCTTCCTTTTCCTGACCACCTCAGCAGGTTCTGAGATTCTCTAAAACACGGAAATGAGCACTTCCGCATTGTTTTGACCTCATCAGGTGCCTGGAGCCCTCTGTAATGTGGTCGTGAGCACAGCACCATATGACCCTTCCACATCCGGCATGTGGCACAGATGTGAGTACAGACCCCAGTATCCAGACCATTTCAGAAATGAGCAGAGACCTCATAACATGGATACTCAACAGTTCCTTTAATATTATGACCATCTTCATTATATGGAGATACCTGTACACTATGGAGGTGAGTAGAGTCTTCCCCATGTCCTGACCTTCTCAAGTGTGGGTGGAGTGCTGTATGATGCAGATATGAGCAGACACTCACCCTCCCCAATCCAAGCATCCAACAGTCATTAGCCTTCTATACCCTGGCCAAGCACCCTCCTGACCTGGACATGAGCAGAGCCTCTCATGTCCTGACCCGCTCAGGCTGTATGTGGAGCTGTCTACAGTGTAGATGTGAAAGAACCACCCCACTGTCTACTTCCTCAGGTGTGTGTGTGTGTGTGTGTGTGTGTGTGTGTAGTTGTCTACAATTTAGATGAGAGCAGAATATCAGGTTGCCATGCCCTGATCACATGTGTGGAGCCCTTTACTATGACGATGTAAGTAGAGCTCTCCCATCACATTCTGATCCTCGTAGCCATGTCCCAGCCACTTCAGCCACCCTGCATGGAGTTCACTCCTCCCCAGATGAGAGCAGCACCCCTTCCCGGTGGCAGACCATGTCAGTTGTGTGTGCAGCTTCATCATCATGGATGTGAGCAGAAGCCTACCCCATGTTCTATCTCACCTGTGTGGGGAATTCTCTGCAACATGGATGTTCACAATGCTCAGTCCTCACCATCACTTTGTGTGGTGCTCTTTACAATGTGGATATGGGCAGAGGCATCATCCCATGGCCATCTGAGATATGCAGAATCCTCTAGAAACTTAGTATAACCAGAATGTCCCCATTCTCATAGTCTAACCACTTTAAGCATATGCGGAGGCCTCTAGAATGTGGGTGTGAGCAGTCGTGTACTCCATTTTCTGACCATCTCAACACGAGTGTGTGACCATCCATACACTCATCATTGTGGATGAGCTCAGAGCTACTCTGTCCTGACCATCTCAGGGGTTTGTGGGTGCCTCTAGAATACGAATGTGAGTGGAACATCATGTCTTCAATATTTCAGATATGTGGACCCTTCCCTAAGATCAGTGTGAACAGAAGGCCCTCAACCCACCTTTCTGACCATCTCAAGTGTGTGCTGACTCCTCTAAAACTTGGATGTGAGCTGAGTTCCCAATGTCCTGAGTATCACAGGCATGTGTGGAGCCCTCTACACCACAGGTGTGAGCAGAGACCTCCACTCACTGAGTTTAACCACCTCATGCATGTGGATTTCAGCAGAGTCCACCATGTCCTTACATCAGTCTGCCTGCAGAGCCTTCTATAACATGGATATGAGCAGAGGTCCTGACCTTTATCACACGGATGTGGATCACCTACAGCACAGAAGTGAGCAGGGCTCCACCCATCCCAGGCTATCTAAGGTACATGGAGAGCCCTGTGCAGTGTGGGTATGAGCCGAGATCCCCAGGGCTGAGCACTCAGACACGGGAGCTGCCATCTGAAGAGATGATGTGAGCAGAGTCCCTGACTTTCCTGATCCTCTCAACTGTGTGTGGAAGCTTCTGCAAGGTAGATCATGGCAGAGCTCCCCACATCCTGACTGTTCATGGGAAAATCTGAAAGCACAACCTAAACAAATGAAATAAAAAGTAAACAATAAACAATCTCTGTGACGAAAATTGAGCTAATGCCACAGCTTGAGCTCTGACTGCTTTACTCCCCTTGTATAACAAGTTGTCTTTCTATCTTTTTATATCATTGCAGCCAAATAAACGATCATCTGGGCACATTCAACTCAGGACCAGGGTGCGATCAGCATTCCTGTTACACACTTAACACACTGAAAAGTTGAGAAAAGGTCCAAGATTTTGACTCTTGAGCTTAAATGTAGGAAGCTACCAGAAGACTGTTTAGGCCACTGATCCATTTCAGAACCAATCCCTCAAATTTGAACTAGGCTTATGGCACAGCCTGCACTTGGAAGGTTAACTGAAAATAGCCCTCTGTGCACTGTCAACCTGGATGGCCACAGCAGGACTGATGGGCAGCTGCTCAGGACACTGTCGATCCTCCTGATTTCCTCAAAGGCCTCTTGGTGACATCTTGTGAAAAGATTCCATAGTGCAGCTCACACACCTGAAGGGCAAATAGGCTGTTTATCAAACCCTAAGCACGGAACACGAGCCTGGTTCTGGGCCCTATGCAGAGACGAGCTGGATGTGCCAGCCAGAGTTCAGCTCAGAAAAACAAGAAAGCACTGAGGCATGGGTGGCTTTAGATTTTCTCCAGGGAGATCTGCTTGAGACTTAAAACATCAAGCAGCTGAAAATGCATTGTTGTCACCAGTTTGAGAAATATTTGGCTTATGCACTTTTGCTTATTGCTCACTTCAACACAGATCCCAAAGTATCTCTGCAAAGTGGAGGTCCACACTACAATGGTGGGTGCCAGCCTCCAAAGCACAACCACAGTCACACGGCAGGCACACAGTGACACCTTGGAACTCACTATGAGGGTGACCTCTGGATCTTCCCACCAGCACAACTCTGCTTCATTCTGACTTTGTGGCTGTCCTTCTCAGCACATTATGCAGGACACACAGGGCTCATGGTGCAGAAGCTCATTAGGAGACTCAGGAAAAAGGGCATCTGCACAACATACAGCCATACATGCTACGAAATGCACTGCCTACAAAATGCAGACAAAAATGGGACAAAGTTATCTGCTCAAGGTGACTCAATAGGGAAAAACACCAGGCTTAATCCTAAACCTGGCAACTCCAGAGCGCTACCCACCAGCCAGTGCGCCTCAAGTATTTGCACTGAAGCACTCAGGCAATTAGGAAGATAAATCCACCCTACCCAGAACAGAAGGGCAGGCTCAAAACTGCTGCCTTTACTCAAAAGTGCATGCAAATCTTTAATGCTAAACCAGGGTTCTCATAAAAAATTCCCTATGATGAAAATGATAATTATGTATCTGAAATGTACCAATAAAGTTAATTAAGAAATGAAAAATATAAAAATAAAACAGTGTTCTCCACATTATCAAATTTTAAAATGTACCTGGGCTTCCCCTGCCCTTGGGCCTGCTGTGACCTGAGGCCTCTTATCCCACTGGGAGCAGATACACTTTCCCACAGAAGTTGCTTCCTGCAGCTCCAATTTATACCACTGGCAATTGCTAGGAATCTGAAGCAATTGCGTTTAGTAAAGATGCACTAATTCCAATTATGCTGTTGCCACCTCATTAGAGAAGAAAAAACAAAACCACTAACAAGGGCTAAGAAGGGTGTGGGACAAGGGACAGAATGAGTGTGTATTTGCAGACAGCAGCTTGGTACAACATGTGCCCCTTCAGTCACTGTAGGAGCAACTGGGAGACCTCAAAGGGGCCACTCCTGCAGAAAGAGCATCACCCACACAGGCCATGGAGCATCACGCAGCACTCTGACCAGACTCCTCAGACCCCAGCAAGAACCTCACAAGAGTCCGAAGGAAAAGCAGGCAGTAGAGAGCCTCGGTATGGCCTTGACCTTTAAGAGATACATTCTTGCAAAAACACAGTAATGTCTGAGTTCCAAAGACAGTAGGACTTATTTCCTGGACTGTGCTAAGAAGCAGACTTTTATGTTCCTAACTCAGGCCCTTCAGAGCTATATCAATGTCTCAACTATCTACCTAAGAAAATATCAAATGATCAGGACGTTTCAGCAGAAAGCTTAGGTCCCACATTAAGAGGTTCCAGCTCAATGTGAGAATGGAAAAATGAACAGGAGGTCAGATGTAGGACCTTCCATTCACGGTATCACATGAAACAGTATGAGCTGGGTGGCATAGTGCATATCTGTAAGCCCAGCACTCAACGGACTGAGGCACGAGGATTTTGAGGTCAGACCTCACAATGGTTTGACTGGTATACCTGACAAACACTTGTGCATTCAGGATGTACCATGTGATGATTTTCTATGCCTGTACATTGTAAACTGAGTTCCACATAAAGTAAAAGAACACAACTATTGCCATTCCATGGTTAGCTCTGGAGTGTATGGGCACTTGAGAGACAGACTCTTTAGGCCATGTGACTCTAAAGCCCAGCTCCATGCTGGTGGCCTCTAGCATTCTCCATTTCAGGCTTCTGCTCAGCTGTCTCCCTAAAGTACCCACATGTATAGCTATACCTACCTGCCTCACATATGCACACACCATCTCACACCTCACTGCTCACCACCACAGCTCCCGATCATGCTCCACTAAGCTCTTTTTCCTTCACTTAGGCCCAGGCACACTGGGCTTCTTGTACTGGGGCCTGAATACCCACTTTGGCTACCTGGATGTTGTGGCTACCAAGGTTCTCATTCCCTTCACATGTGTCACCTCTTTGCACTCCATCCCTGTCTTGGTTTTGCTCCATGGCCTGAATCACCTGCTGTGTGATCTTATTCAGGTGCTGTCTCCTCTAGAATGCAAGCTCACTACATCTGAGTTGTGTCTCCTATTTTTTCACTGCTATTAGAACAATGGCCACACATAAGAGGAACCGAAGGCACGTTTTCTGAACAAAAGAAATAAAGAATGGATGCAATCAAATGCAGAGTATTTTTACCATAGAAAGCAAGCACTGAAAATCTGCAGTAGGTAGCTAGGGCTCCTGCTCCAATCTATAACCACGTAGGAAGACAAAAGCCAGAGTTTCAGTGAGGATGGTGGCCGTGGGTACTTGGAGCCAGTCGTCCTCAGGTCCTCCAAACCCACCTACCACATGGGCACTGTGCAGACTCTTACCCTCTGCAGTGCAGACAGGACTTCCAAGTAAAGCCCCTGCACATCCAACTAAAGAGGTGATAACTGATATCTGTCAGCACAAGTGGTGCAGGGGGGGTTGCTGGTCTCCGGAACACTTGACCCCCCGCACTGGTAGTGGCACCGGTACCACACACTTGTCTACACTCACCTGTGCTCACATGCGGGTTGCCCTTGGAAGCCTCCTATGTGGAATTACCTCAGGCCCCACATCTGCAAGAGCAGGTGCTACTCCTGCTTTGGGGTGCACAGCGCCCCCCACTGCCAATGCTTTCCTTCACCTTCCAGCTGAACAGTGGCAAGCCAAGGCCACACCACTGCTGTACTGGGTCCCTGGGCTAGATGGTGGTGTCATCTCCTGGTGCCACTGGTTGCCTGGGATACCTCTGGTTACCTGGGCAATTTGGCCCCGGGACAATTCTGTTGGTGTCGTTGTTGGCATCCAGCTGGGGCTGAATTATTAAAAACCAGGGTGCAAAGGACAGGTGGTTAAAAAACAAAACAAAACAAAAATACAGAGGGTGGGAACTGTTACAGTTCTGCTTCTCATCATTTAAAATGGCACGAAGGCAGTGAAGATCTGTCTGTGAGGGCACATGCTAAGGTGAGAACAAGCCTTAGCTTATC
>RJWM01044408.1:0-13295 GCA_004363535.1 Dasyprocta punctata | reverse complement strand
AGAGAGATATCAGTGATAAGTCATGCAGTGGGCCTCAGATATCTATAGTAAGGGCTTTTCTTTTGGGTAAGTGAAATGGGGAACCTTGTGGAATCTTAAAAAGGGCAAACTGGGTTAGGATTCTAAAAGCTCTCTCCAACCCTTCTTATATTACTGACAGACTCTGCAGAGGCAAGGGTAAAAAAGAGATGGTCTGCTGGAGTTCTACAGGAATTTACAGAAGTTTTAGCTCAGTGGAAAAAAGTTGAGGCACAGCAGGCTTCCAGATACAGAGTTATAGAAGAGAAAGAGAAATCGAAATCAAGATTTTTATGCCTGAAAAACTACAAGAATGGAGATATCAACAGATGAGAAAGAGGTTTCTTAACTGACTGATAAGAGGTCAGAAGTTAAGTGTGACATGTTAAATTCAAAATCCAAACATGAAAACTGAATAGGGGACCTGTATTTGAGGCCACTGAGGAACTGATTTCATTTTTCCAGGTATAATAAAGGCATTGAGATTACGCTTTTCTTAAACCAGTTCTTATTTTTTATAGCTACTTCAAGAAATCATTTCTAACTTCTTTTACCTTCTTTAACTTCAAAATAAAGCCAGTAAATGGACGAAACAAGATTAGTCATTAATTGGTATACTGGTGAAGCTGAGCGATGGATGAAACATGCAAATCAATACCACTCTATGTTGTTTGAAATATTCCATAACATAAAGCAGAAGAAAAAAAGTACTGCTAAAAAATAAAGAAAATGATAACCTAAATTGAAGATGAGTATCTGAAGAGAATCCTCCTCAGAGTACAGAAGAAGCTGCATCCTTTTCTCAAAGCATACCCTTCAGATAATTAGGATACAGAGTTCTGCATCTCTGGGCAGAGAAGACTTCTATGTCCTTCTACAGAAAGTTATTGAATCACAAATTAAAACTGCTACATAAAAACCTGTATCAGAGATGATTAAAATATTTTAGAAATAGTGAATCAGACGTAGTGACACAGGCCTATAACCTCAACGCTCAGGAGGCTGAGGCGGGAGTATCACCACAAATTCAAGGCCAGCCTGGGCTACAAAGCAAGACCCTATTCCCCCCCCAAAAAAGAAGGGTTGAGGCTATAGCTTAGAAGTATAAGTGCCTGCCTGGCAAGTACAAGCTCCTGAGTTAGATTCCCAGTCTCCACTCCCTCAAAAAGAAAAAAGAAAAAATAGAAAAAGAAATAAATAGTGGCAGCATGGCTGCACAACAATGAATGAAAAATTGTGCTGCTTAACGTAAAATTACAAGCAATATTTATATGCCATTGAAGTACAATTTCAATACCACAGGAAAAAATTCATCGGTAGGGCTGAGACTGTAGCTCAAAGGTAGAATGACTGCCTACCATGCAGAGGAGGTCATGGGTTACATTCCTACTACTGGCAGAAACAAAAACCAGCAGGCTGTGGTAGCATATGTCTATAATCCCAGTATTCAGGAGGCTGAGGCACGACTGCCTCAAGTTCCAGGCCAGCCTGGGGTACATTAGTGAGATTATGTCTCAAAAAACCAACAGTCAGGCATGGTGGCACATTCCTGTAATCCCAGCACGCATGAGGCTGAAACAGGAAGGTCATGAGGTTGAAGCCACCCTGGGCAATAAACAAAGAGTTCCAGGCTAGCTCTGTCTGACTACACAGTGGATGAGTGTGATCCTGTCTCAAAAGGAAAAAATGAAAAAGTCCTGCATCAGTTTCCCATTTTGTTCGAGGTAAAAGCTGAGGCCTTTAACTACCCACAAGCCCGCTTCTCTCCAATTCCTTCTCATCATACTTAGCCCTGTGTTCACCATGCTCCAGTATACCAGTCTCCCTGCTGTTCCTTGAATACATGAAAGAATGAGCTCACCAAGGAGCCTCTGCACTGGACGTCTCTCAAGACTACATGAAATGCCCCCCATGCCCAATCTATTTCCCCAGACTCACAAAGGCTTATGTGTTTTGATTCTTTACTCAAATGTCACTTTCTCAACAAAATGTACATGACCACCCCTCTAAAATATAACTGCCCAGACAGACACACACACACACACACACACACACACACACACACACACAGCTTTATTTTTTCATCACAGCAATTCTGGTCAGGTCACTAGTCATATCCTGAACTCTACAATAGTCAACACAAGGTTATTACTCAATAAATCTCTGTGGTACACATTAAAACACAGGCAAAGGTGAGATTTGACAGTGTGAAGATACATGTATCTGAGGTGTCAAGGTTTAAAAAAAATATATTAATCTGCCAGGGAGGAATGAAGACTTATAAGCAAGTAAGCCTTCTAAAGGTAAAGAAGAAATGTGGTTAACAGTGAGCAGCCAAAAACATGAGAAATTTAAAGGCCGGAAAGGGGGGTGGGGGGCGCAACAGGCCAGGAGGAAATTTAGGCTGAGAGGGAAGGAATGAAACAGTAGGACTTAGAATGAGGGGCTGGAAGCAAAGTACAGGAAGAAGTCAGGAGAACTTACAGATAACAGAAAGATCCTGAGGAAGGATGAGATTGCACAAGAAAAAAAATTACAAGGAAGGGGTGGAGGCCACTGTTATATAGCAAACTGTTCTTATTCAAATCCAAGACCTAACAGCCCAAACAGATGAATATATGGCTTTACTTCCAAAATAAAAGCAACAGGAATGTTAAAACACACCAAGATACATATATACAGATATATAGGTAGTGTGTGTTGTGTCACTTTTAATCTTAAAATCCCTTGCTACAAAAATGCACAGTAGTTTAAAAAGTTTACTCCAGCTGGGGGTTTAGCTCAGCTGTACAAGGTCATGAGTTTGACCCCCAGTACAAAAAACAAAAGCTTACTCCAGCCAGGTGTGGTGGCACATGCCTATAATCCTGGCACTCAGGAGGCTGAGGCAGGAGGACCCCCGACAAGTTTAAGACTAGCCTGAACTACATAATGAGTTCAAGGCCAGCCAGAACTACATATTCAGGCCCTGACTCAAAGACCAAAAATTAATAAAAAATGAAAAGCTAATTTGAGCTAGGTGTGGTGGCACTTTAGTCTCAGGAGGCTGAGGTGGGAATCATCGTGAATTTAAGGCCTGTCTGGGCTACACAGAAGACTGGATCTAAAAAAGAAAGTTCACTCAAAGCCAGAAATGTTGGTACACCCTAACAGTGTCAGCCAATTATTTGGGAGGCTGACACAGGAAGATCATCACTTGAGCCTCAAACATGCAAAGGCAACCTGGGCAATGCAATGAGATGCTGTCTCAAAAGCAACACAAGCAGGCACAGCGGCTGAAGCAGGAGGATCATCATGTGGTCCCATGCCTGCAATCGCAGATATTCAAGAGCCCGAGTCAGGGGGATCACAAGCTGGAAGTCGACCTGGACTTTTTTTTTTCTTTAGACAGTGTCTTACTATGCAGTTCAGCCTATCCTAAACTCAGTATGTATGTGGCCCAGGCTGGCCTCCAACTCACAGCAATCCTGCCACTGTCTCCCAAGTGTTGGGATTAAAGGGACATGCTACCATGACCAGTTAACCTGGGCAATTTAAGAAGACCTTCTTTCAAAATAAAGTAAAACCCCAGCATGGCGATACATCCCTGATATCCAAACAATGTAGGGGGCAGAAGAATATCAAACTCTAGGCCGGCCTAGGCAATTTAGCAAGATCCTGTCTCAAAATTAAAAATGTAAACAGGCTGAGGACATAATGAGATCCTGGAATCAATCCCCAAGTACTACTTAAAAAAAAATTCTAAAAAAGGGCCAGGGATATAGCTCAGTTGAGGACCTGGGTTCAATTCCCAGTACTAATTAATTGTTAAAAATAAAAGATTAATTCATAAAACCTGAATTACTCTCAGTCCTTAATACCTCTTTAATACCTCTGTTAAAGGTATCTGCCACATGAAAGATGAAATAAGATAGGCAACTGTACTTGGGACCCCCTCTAAGATTCTGTTCTGCCAGTTAACAGAACAAGGTTACCTGGGCTTTTTTTCCATCATTGAAAAAACAGCACAATACTGTCTCCCTTTAAATCTAAAAGAACAAGGGCTGGGGATGCACTCAGCAGAGAATCTGACTAGCCCATGTGTGAGGCCCTGGGTTCAATCCCCAATACCCCAAAAATGAAATAAAACAAAACACTGAAGGAGTCAAACCAAAAACACAATAATAAATGTAATATAAAGACTACTCATCTTTTGACAGATAAACAGAAACCTGAAATCGTTAAAATGCTAAACACTGTCTATATCACACCACATTAACATTAATCTTATGCAAATCTTTATAAAACTTTTCTGAACATTCTACAGTATAAAATCCTGTAAAGTTTATTCACTAAGTACGATAAAATAATGATTTTATGTATTCTCAGACATACAATAAATATACTGAAATTAAGAAATCAAAAATCATTTAAAACAATTAGGAATTTTGGAACCAGAGATTTTTTTAAATAATTGTGCAAGTTCAGTGCTTTGGCTACACTATTCAGGCAGAGACAAAAACATACAGTACACCTTGGATGTGTGAATTTATGCACCCGCTAAAAGCAGCAAGGGTGCCATTTTATCACTGATACAGCAGCATCAAATTCCACTCTGCAAATGCAGCTGCAACTGGACTCGCCTGCGTGTTATTGTGGGAAATAGTGGAAAACTTCACGGGCTGCCATCCAGAATGTCTGCGGTTCCTTTTCATATTTCTTCTGCAAAGTAGTTTTAGACCAGCAGTCTAACTTTAAGGTGGAAATATCCACTGTTTTTTAAACTAGCCTTCTTAAATGTAAATCGAAAAATACTCCAAACTTCTAGCATAACAGAAATAATTCATACAAAAACAAATTTAAGTATGTCTTCAAATTAGTGTGAAGGGACAGGTAAGTAAAACTGAGGTACAGGTCACCCTAAGTAAAAAAATCTAAAATACTCAAGGAGACAGATTTGTTGTTTTCTTTTGGAGAGATGGTACTAAAATAACTAAACCTAAGGTCTTCACACCAAGCTATACCTCCCCTCTCCCTCTTTTTAAACTTTGAGACAGGGTCATTAAATTGCTTGGGGTAGACTCAAACTTGTGATCCTCACAGAGTACTGGGATTACAGGTATGCAGAACTAAATCTAGCTGAGGGAGAAATTTAAGGTTACAATAAGTTAATATAAATACTAAAGGTGACAAGTAGCATGTTGTTATGCTGCTATTTTCTTATTAACTTATCGTACAGGCATTCAAAAGCTAATACAAGTCTATAGAACAGTTGAGCACAAAAGCCATAACAAGAAGAGATTGTATAAACCAGAGATGGTAGTACAAGCTTGGCTACCTAAGCAAGCTGAGACAGAAGAACCACTTGAACCCACAACTTCGAAACGAGCCTGGGCAATACAGCAACATCTCATCCAAAAAAAGACAGTATTACACATTTTGATGTGAAATCGACACATTCTGTACTAATAGAGGTAAGTAAACCATAAAGACTGGGTTTTCAGCCAGGTATCATGACACACACCTATAATCCCAGCACATGGGAGGTTGAGGAAGGAGGATCACCTTGAGTTCAAGGACAGCCTAAACTACGTAGTAAGCTCAAAGTCAGTCTGAACCACAGAGCAAGACCTTGTCTCAAAAAACAAAAGAAAAATAAAATACATAGTAAGTGAAGGCCAACCTGAAGTACACAGTGAGAGATCCTGTCTCAAAAAACCAATAAATAGGCCGGGCGTGGTGGCGCACTCCTATAATCCCAGCACTCAGGAGGCTGAGGCAGGAGGATCATTGCAAGTTCGAGACTAGCCTGGGCTACAAAAGTGAGGCCAAGGGCAGCCTGAACTGCACAATGAGACCCTGTCTCAAAAAGACAAAAAAAAAAAACCCACCACCAAATACAATAAAAATAGTAAGGCAAGGCCATCCCATCCTGCTCAACTATATACCAAGACCCAGTTTCAAAACACAATTAAAAATAAAAATAATTTTTAAGCCAGGCATGGTGGCGCACGCCTTTAACCCCAGCACTCGGGAGGCTGAGGCAGGAGGATCAATGTACATTCGAGACCAGCCTGGGCTACAAAGTCAGTTCAAGGCCAGCCTGAACTACATAGTGAGACCCTGTCTCAAAAAATACGGCCAGGCAGGGATTCAGCTCAGTGGCCTAAGTGCCTGTCTCGCAGGCATGAGGTTCTGAGTTCGATCCCCGGTACCAAAATAAATAAATAAATAACTTTTAAAAACAATTGGTCCAGTGCTGGATGTATCTCAGTGCAAAGCCTTGGTTTTAAACCCTAACACAGCAATCAATCAATCAATCAAACAATGGATTAAGTTTTGTGATGATGGTTAAAGAGGGAACAATGACAGAAGTTCAAGAAAGACAGTATTTTTACTGTTCTGCAATGCTAGGAACTGGACTCAGGGATTCATACATGATAGACAAGTGCTCCTATACACCCCCCGACCCTGCGCTTTTAACATAGGGTGCTCAGATCCTTTCATTAGAGATATACCAGGCCCATGTATTTGATGTTTGTCATTCTAATTTATAATAGATGAGTAAAACAGATAAGGACTTGACCCATTTTCATTAAAGAAATAGAAAGACTGAGCCAGGGATACAGCTCAGCAAAACAACACCCACCTGGCAAGCATGAGGTCCTGAGTTCTATTCCAGGTACAAAAAAAAAAAAAAAATAGATTAAGCTTCAGGTCATGTAAAATGGAAAATGACCTTTGCCAGGCATAGTGGCACATGTCTGTGATTCCTAGCTATTCAAGAGGCTGAAGCAAGAGGATTGGTGCCATTCAGTTGAGGACTCTTTTCTCAATTTGGATTGGAATGGCAAATTGGCAAAGTACATACACCTCTGGGTTCTGACTGCCAGTGAGTCTCAGTTTTTAGTGCTAAGGCCTTAGTGTTACGGTTTTAGTTGTGCCATCAGCTACCCTAGCAGCCAAAGCTCCTAACTTCCTTAATAGTTTTCTGCCAGACATGGTGGCACACGCCTTTAATCCCAGCACTCAGGAGGCTGAGGCAGGATCATTGTGCGTTCGAGCCCAACCTGGGCTACAAAGTGAGTTCAAGGCCGGCCTAAACTACAGAGTGGGACCCTATCTCAAAAAATAGGGCTGGGGATTTAACTCAGCAGCCTAAGTGCCTGTCTGGCAGGCGCGAGGTTGTGAGTTCAATCCCTGGTACCAAAATTAAAAAATAAATAGCTTTCTGCAGTTCTCCGAGCAAAACATGTCTCTAGTCTCTGCCAAACACCATTATTCTCCACCAGCCCCCGCTGCCAGTTCCAGTCTACAGGCCACAACCCTGCTGGCTACTACCCACCAGTCACTATTACTTGGCCCTTGACTCTAGCGTTCTGTCAACTACTGCTGGTCTCTGCTACTGGTCTCTAGAACCCTTCACAGCTAACTGCTTCTGCTGTCTACAGGTATTTGTTGTTTGGGGTTATTTTTGTTTAAGACAAGTAGTTCAGGCTGGCCTTGAACTATTGCTCTTACTGATCCTTTTGCCTCAGCCTCCTAAGAATGTACCACCACATCCAGTTATTTATAGCTGTATTTAATGTGACCTATCCTGCTCACACTACTCAAGAATCTCAAGTATATTTAGAGAACCTTCCAAACTCACTCTGAGAAATGAATCATAAGATTCACAGGACCAACAGTAATTTGAACCTGTGCTGCAGGTTAGATGGAGTCAGTACACAAACCAGATGCAGCTATAGCAGACTAACCCGACAAGAGTGAGGGAACACTATTTATACATAGCAGCAGAGAGGGCAGAGTCGTCTCGGCCTGGTCAGAGTTTCAAGCTTTATGGGGCAGAGTCATCAGGGATTGAGCACAGGGTAGAGTCAGATGAGGATGACTGAGGTTTGGCGCCTGCTATGCTACTCATCTGGAGATTACCAGGTGAGTCATCCTAGATGTGTCCAAGTTCAAGGTTGCTGAGTCAAGGCAGACATATGGAGCAGTCAGGGTCGCGAAGGACAAGTGCAATATAGTTGTCAATCAGAGCATACACCCTTCTAGCTGTCAAACAGAATAGGGAAGAGTTAGGCTATTTCTCATCTATCTTAGGATCACAAATTATAGGGCAGTCTGGGTAACCTAGGAAAACCTTGTCTCAAAATAAAAAAGGGCCACACATGTAGCTCAGCACTACCTGGGTACAACTCCCAGTACCGTAAAAGACAAAAAAAAAAAAAAAAAAAAAAACTAAAAACAATAATAATAATAACTTGGGAGGCTGAAGTAGGAGGCATGTTGTGAGTTTGAGGCCGGCTTGGGCTACAATGTGAGCAAGGCTGGCCTGACCTACACAGTGCGACCCTGTCTCGAAAAAAATAGGGCCAGAGTTTGGCTCAGTGGCTTAAGCACCTGTCTGGAAGGTGCAAGGTTGTGAGCTTAATCCCTGGTACAGCAAAAAAATAATAATAACGATAATAATAATAAAGTCAAATACAGTTGAAAACAACTTACAGTGGTTAAGAACTGACATGTTCCATGCCCTGGCAGGCGTGAGGTTGTGAGTTCAATCCCAGGCGCCACAAAAAAAACAGAAACAAAACAAAACAAAACAAACAAACAAACAAAAAAGAACTGACATGTTCCAAACTGGAATGGTGGTACATGCTTGTAATACCTGCACTCCAGAGGTTGAGGCAGGATATCAAAACCACCAGGTCAGTCTGGACTATTTGGCTAGGAACTGTCTCAAAAAATAAAAAATAAAAAATAAAAATGCACTGACATGTTGTACACTAACAATTTTGGTTTTTCTTCCCACTGGGATCACAGAATGCGTCTATAGTACATGTCTGCATAACTTATTCAAGCTGTGAAAGGTTTGATTAGTATTCAAAAGATACATATGAAGCCAGGAAAAAGGTGCATGCCTATAATCCCAGCATTTGGGAAGCTAAGGCAAAAGGACTGCCTGAAGAACATAGCAAGACCCTGTCAAAACAATAAACACTAAAAAAAAAAAATTAGGATGCCTCACATACACATTTATACTGCAAACACACGCCTTTAATTCCAGCACTCAGGAGGATGAACCAGGAAGAGCACTGTCAGTTTGAGGCCAGCCTGGGCTACATAGTGAGTTCAAGGTCATTCTAAACTACATAGTGCAACACTAATACAGAAAAACAGAGACAGACAGACAGACAGACAGACAAAAGACAAATGAAACCAGGCATGGTGGTACACAGTTATAATCCCAGTACTGGGGAGATTGTGGCAGAAGGATCACCATGAGTTCAAGACCAGCCTGGGCTACATAGTGCAGTCTGAAATACATAACGAGTCCCTGGTTCAAAACACCAAAGAAAAAGAAAAACGATATACTCTTCCTGCTTTCAAAATTTCAATAATCTAATAATGAGGTAAAGACAGATATAGAGATATACAGATGCCTACATAGATGTGGACATCCATATGGAATGAAAGAGTATGCAAAATAAGATACACATGTACATAGTCAACAAATTTTCGATAAACGCCAAGTTCATACTTTGCCCACTAAATTTTCCCTTCCCTTACTCATTTTGTTGTTGTTGGCAGTACCTCAGATGGAACCCAGGGTCTCATTCATTCAAGACAAACACTACCATACTTAGGTACATCCCAGCCCTTTTGAAATTTTTGGACACGGTCTTGGGTAAACTAGCCTCAAACTTGGAATCCACCTGCCTCAGTCTTCTGATTGCTGAGATTATATATGCCACCATGCCTGGCTCTTGAATTTTCAACCAATGGTGCTGGAAACTGTTGATAGTCATACACCAAATTATGAACATTAATCCTTACCTCACACCACATACAAAAATTCAAAAGTTGCACCTGTAATTCCAGCACTCAAGAGACTGAGTCAGGAGGATCCCTGCATGTTTAGGCTACATAGTAAGTTCAAGGCCAGCCTTAATTACAAAGCAAGACACTATTAAAAAAAAAAAAAAAAGCCAGGAGTGGCGGCACACACCTGTAATCCCAGCACTCAGGAGGCTGAGGCAGGAAGATCACTGTAAGTTCAAAACCAGCTTGGGCTACAAAGTGAGCTCAAGGCCAGCCTGAACTGCAAAGTGAGACCCTGCCTCAAAAAGACAAAAAACTAATCATTCAAATGAATCTTGCATCCAAATTTAAAAACTAAAACTATCAAATCCCTAAGAGAAAAGATACAAGCATAATAGCACACACTTATAAGCCCAGCTACTAGGAAGGCTGAGGCAGAATCAGGAGTTTCAGGTCAGCATAATAAACTCAGTGAGCGCCGGTCTCAAAATTGTAAAACAGGGCATAGTAGCACAGATCTGTGATCCCAGCACTCGGGAGGCCAAGGCAATGGGTCACCACACATGGAACTGTTTAAATGCTTCCCCTTCACCCCAAAAAAACCAGATGCCGACACTAGGGTAATAACAGTTGTCTATAAGCAGAGAAGGTAAGTTAGCTAGGAGACAGCAGAGAAAAGAGTGACTTACTTTCCAATGTATAACCTTAATGCTTTTTAAATTTGTCCCATGTGTGCCTATTTATGTAAAAAAAAATTTTTTGAGACCATGCACAACTACATCTAATAAACTGGCTTTTTGGTTTGTCTTGATTTTTGTTTTTGTTTTTTTGAGACAGGATCTCCCTGTGTAGTTCAGCCTGGCCTTGAACTAAAGGCCAGGCTCTTGCTTCACCCTCCCAAGTGCTAAATTGGCATTTTTTCTTAATATTGAAATAAAATAGAAGCACACACCAAAAAAAGATCAATCAGAAATAAATTAGAGGCAAGAGTAGTTCAACAGTACTTTGTAACCCAGTTTCAAATTTCATATGCATTACAATAGTCTCATTCTCATTCTTTGTAATTAGTAAACAGTGTGTGTGTGTGTGTGTGTGTGTGCATGCCCACGCGCACGCGCGTGGGGGGGGTGTGGGTTTTTTTGGTGGTGCCGGCGACTGAACTCACAACCTCGAACCTGCCTGACAGGCGCTTAAGCCACTGAGCCAAACTCCCGGCCTAAACAGTATAAACTTCAACTGAAAAAAATGAATTTGCAATAAAATCACTTTTTATTTTGAGTAAGATTTTACATAGGATTTCATCTGAGGGAGAACTTTTGATGGAAAGAGGATGGAAAAGGAAAAACTCAGACTATTAAATAAGAAAAAAAATTAGAAAATGTAACAAAAAAAAAGAAAAGAAGCCAGGCACGGTGGCACACACCTTTAATCCCAGCACTCGGGAGGCTGAGGTGGGAGAAAAGCATTGTGTGTTCGAGGCCAGCTTGGGCTACAATGTGAGCCAGGCCGCCTGAACTACATAGTGCAACCCTGTCTCGAAAAAACTAGGGCCGGGAGTTTGGCTCAGTGGCTTAAGCACCTGCCTGGCAGAAGCAAGGTTGCGAGTTCAATCCCTGGTAGCGACAAAAAATAAAATTAAATTAAAAAATAGGGCCGGGGATTTAGCTCAGTGGCAGACACGCCTGCTAGGCAGGCACAAGGTTGTGAGTTCGATCCCCAGTACCAAAAAAAAAAGAAAATTGTGGAGGCCCTCAATTCCATCCCTAGTACAATACCACCACAAAAAAGTGGGAGGAGAGGGGCTTGAGAGCTCCCTAAAAGCAGTCTCATTAGGACCTCTTCAGCAATAAAGAACAATGGGAAGGTTTCCAGTCTTCCAACTAGTCAAGCAACAGGAAGGTTAAATTCTTAAAAGATACATAAGAAGCCAGGCATGGAGCCAGCGGCATGGACTACAGGAAGAGAAAGATCTGTGCCTCCCAAGAACCCGCCATGTTGGATCAGGGAGGCTCCAACCAGAAGACAACTAGCCTGCCTTCCTGGCGAGCAGCGTGGACTCCAGGAAGAGAAAGATCTGTGCCTCCCATGAGCCTACCAGCCCGGGGGCTGAGACTCTTCATCTACAACCACCCCCACCCCCACTTAGCAACCTGCTGGTTCAGAGGACCAGCTAAATTGATAGCAAATAAGGGATATAAAGCAACTAAATGCTTTGTAGTGTTTGGTTGATTTTGCTGGCCCACGCAGTCTGAGCATCTCTTGGAAGGATGACAGTATGCAATACAGTAAATATGGGAGATTCCCTTCTATCTTGTCTGAGGCCCAATATTATTCTGTTTTGCATTATTCTGATTGTTTTTGCTTTATTCAATATTCTGTTTTGAGTGGTTTTATTCTGTTTTGTTTTTTATTTGATTTTACTATACCTGATGGAATGGTCAACTATTGTGAAGATGAGCCGGGCGTGGTGGTGTGAGCCTTTAATCCCAGCACTTGGGAGGCTGAGGTAGGAGGAGCATTATGAGTTCAAGGCCAGTTTGGGCTACAATGCCAGCACAAAGCCAGCCTGAGCTACATAGCGCGACCCTGTCTCAAAAAACTAGGGCAAAAAAACTATTGTGAAGATAAACAAGATAAGCTATAGTAGCTGTTGTTTGCCTAGTATCCTGCTTTGAAGTTCTATACCAGTTCTACTGCCTTCTTTTGATTGACTTTGTTGTTATTTTTAGTTGCATTTTACTATCTTTAAAATTAATTTAAAGCCGGGCGTGGTGGCGTACACCTTTAATCCCAGCACTCGGGAGGCTGAGGTAGGCGGAGCGTTGTGAGTTCGAGGCCGGCTTGGGCTACAACGCCAGCGCAAGGCCGGCCTGAGCTACATAGTGCGACCCTGCCTCAAAAACCAGGGCCAGGAGTTTGGCTCAGGGCCTTAAGCGCCTGCCCTGGCAGGCGCGAGGTTGTGAGTTCAATCCCCGGTGCCACAAAAAAAAATAAATAAATAAAAATAAAATTAAATTAATTTAAAAAGTTAAAAAAAAAGAAGCCAGAGATTTAGCTCAGCAGCATAAGTGCCTGCCTGGCAAGCGCAAGGTCCTGAGTTCGATCCCTGGTACAAAAAAAAAAAAAAAGAAGCCAGGCATAGTGCCACATGCCTCTAATCCCAGTACTTGAGAGGCTGAGGCAGGAGAAGCAGGGCAAGGTCAGCCTGGGCTATATATAGTGAGCCAGAACTATACAGTGAGACCATCTCAAAGAAAAACAAAGAAGGCAGCCTAGGGGTGTGACTCAGTGGTAGAGGATGTATTTAGTGAACACTGGACTTTGTATTAAATGGCCAGCAACAATGAAAATGAATGAAAAAATGAAAACTGGCACTCCCAACCAGGTAAGGTGATCCAAGTATGTAACACAACTATTTGGGAAGTGGAGGCAGGAGGATCCCAAACTGGAGGCCAGCCTGGACAATTCACAAAGAC
>RJWM01044407.1:0-13286 GCA_004363535.1 Dasyprocta punctata | reverse complement strand
CTTACATACTCAGAAACCCAAACCCTTACCCAAGTTTAGTTATTGGTGTCAGACCCCTACTGACAGTGATGAATAACAGACCTCGTGCTCTCAGCACATTGTGGAGTAAGGTGCTGAACACAAAGGAAGATGTTCATTTTACCTCGGGTGGCTCACCCTTGCTGGGTTGTTTCTCTGACATAGAAAGTGGAAGAGCAGTAAGAGAAGACCAACGCCAAGCAAAACTGTATGGCGGGTATTGCAAGAAGAGTTACAAAGCCAGCCTGGGAGAGAAGTGGGGACACTCACAGTTGAATCACCAAAAAATCAGGAGTGCAGTCCCATTTTATAGGGTGGGAGCTCCACCTGCACCGCCTCCAAGTGTCACTCTGTTGTTGGGTATTGCATTTGTTACTATGGCTCTGGGTTTGGTGGATTTTAGAGGAATGTTTCTCACAACAAGTTTAGCAGCCCCTTTTGTGGAAGCAACCTATCAGAAGTGGAGCTTAAAGGAGCAGAGTGTAGCTACCCAGAAACAAGTGTCACACTGCAGGCTGTCAGCATGACTGTTTCCTGTGCCTGAGAGGCCATGTTTACTTTTTGGAGGGGACAGAACCTTATCTAACCCCACATATAGGTCTCAGCTCTCCCCGTACTAAGAGAGTTTTCATTGGAAATCAGAAGAATAACACCTTGATTCTTGTAAGCGTGCAGAGAGGTTGGCCAGGTGACTGGTCCATTCAGCGCTAATTAGAGAAATCCAGAGTACAGTCAGTGCTGAGTTATTGAATGCCTGCCTCTCACAAGGGAGTCTGTACTGACAATGACCATTTGAAACTCAGGTTCTCAGACCAGTTTTTTTACCATGTGATGTTTGAAGGAAATTGACATTTTAGAGAAAAAGTGGTTATTTTGCATTTGTAGTTCCTGGAAACTGGGGAGCTTGTTAGGGAGTGGCTGCACCTCCTTATAGCAGGGAAGGCTGCATTCCCTGTTCCCTGAGGAAGTTCAAGCTTGATCTGCTGTCTATAGTTTGCTTACTCTTCTTACTTTTTGTTGTTGTTGTTGTTGAAGTATAGGTTCAAACTCAGAACCTCGTGCCTGCTAAGCTGGTGCTTAGGCCACTGAGCCCAACTTTTTGAGACTGGCTCACACTATGTAGTTTATGCTGGTCTTGCTCATGTTGTAGCCCAAGCTGGCCTAAAACTGACAACACTCCACCTACCTCAGCCTCTGGAGTGCTGGGTTTAAAGGTGTGCCCCACCACACCCAACCCTCTTTTTTTTTTTTTTTTTTTGTGGCACTGGGGATTGAACTCACAACCTCGCACCTGCCAGGGCAGGTGCCTAAGCCGTTGAGCCAAACTCCCAGCCCTAGTTTTTTGAGGCAGGGTCGCACTATGCAGCTGAGGCCGGCCTTGCACTTGCATTGTAGCCCAAGCCTGCCTCGAACTCACAACGCTCCTCCTACCTGAGCCTCCTGAGTGCTGGGTTCAAAGGTGTGTGCCACCACCCCTGGCTCCAACCCTCTTCTTACTTTAGTTCTCATCAATATGGATGATTGCTCAGCTCTACCTCAGGCCAGTATCCATAGCTAGATGCCTCACTCATAAGGTAGCAAAACAAACTGTTCCTTACTATCAGGCTATTTAAATGAGGCCTCCAGAGACTTTAGAACATTGAACAAAATGATGGAGATATTACTGTATTACCAATGTGGAAAGAGGTGGTCCTTTCTGTCAAAAGAAATACTTCAAGTAACTTCATTTTATAAGCATCCTTAATTTTGTAATACCCTTTTATTATAAAATGTGCATGCACTTGTTTCAAAATTCTTGGCAAGCTTGACATGAAGGAGTTGTTGAACTAGAAACCTTTGCAACCAACAACTTTCCAAAATGACCTGTGCTTTAGTGACTTTGTACAAGCAAACCTGGGTTTAAGCAGCAGGAGAAGCAATGTTCCCATTCTGCTGTGGCTTCAGCACTGACTTCCAGTGTAGCCTCAAAGGTCCTGTGTGATGATTTCAACTGGATGGGGAATCAGTGAGGACCAAACATGAAGTAAAACGTTGGGAAACTCAGCCTCATATGAGCTGTTTAGGAGTAGAGTTGAGATGGTTCCTGTTGTGAATCTCACTCTTCTTCCTGGAAATCCATGTCTGATGATGCAGGAGGCAGTGACCATCGAGGATGTGGCCGTGAACTTCACCAGGGAGGAGTGGGCTTTGCTGGATCCATCCCAGAAGAAGCTCTACAGAGATGTGATGGAGGAAACCTTTAGGAACCTGGCTGCCATAGGTAAGGAAGATGCTGTCTTCTCATTTATGCATTCAGAGAGCATTGGTTCATGCTCATCAGGACAGTTTCCTTAATGGGAAGACAGAAACGTTAAGGTGCATCTTCCAGGCATGGCCACATTGTACCATGGATCACACTGGAGTCTAATGATTTTCATATATGCGGTTAGTCATCATTACATTTCTGTTTCTACACTTTAGGAAGAAACTCAGATGACCAGCATATTGAAGATGAGCACAGTAATTACAGGAAACATCTCAGGTAATTTGTACTAAAAAAAAAGAAACTTCCTCAAGTGTCAGAATATTAAACGTATTGAAATTTCATGAGCAATGTCATGTTTAAATTTCTTCAATCTTTCAGAATTTCTCAATGGACATCTACCCATTGAATATCTCTAACATGACAATTGAATATTTGAAATACTCAAATGTTTGAAATGCGAGTGGTACTCCTATGATGCCTTCACTGATGCTCTTGAGGTCCTGTAACAGAGCAAGCATCTAGGTGATTTGGCAAATGCCTGTTATCCCAGCACTCCGGAGGCTGAGGCAGAGAAATCACCACATGTTCCAGGCCTGGCTAGGCCAAATAACAAGTTCCATGTTAGACTCAAGTACAGTGTGACACCTTGTCTGAAATTAAAAAAAAAATACTACAAACCTTGTTGTATACACAGATCTATAAACGTAGTGAGTGAAATTGCATTCAGGCATTGATGATAGGAGAATACAAAACACATTTTGTGTGTCCACTGAGGGTTAACTTCTAATTATACATACATGTTCTGTTTTGTTTTGGCCCCAGGGATAGAACTCAGCATGGTGACCTACCGCTTAACAGGCAGGTGCTTGAGAGGATGAGACAAATCCCTGGCCCTATTACATATTTGTTTTTATTTGTTTTTTTTGTGGCATGGGGGATCAAACTCACAACCTCACGCCTGTCAGCGTAATCCACTGCGCCAAACTCCTGGCCCTAGTTTTTTGAGACAGGGTCGCACTATGTAGTTCAGGCTGGCCTCACTTCTGTCGTGGCCCTAGCTGGCCTCAAACTCACAGTGCTCCCCCTACCTCAGCCTCCCAAGTACTGGGATTAAAGGCATGCTGAACTACACAGTGTGACCCTGCCTCAAAAACTAGGGTCGGGAGTTTGGCTTAGTGACTTAAGTACCTGTCTGGCAGGCACGAGGTTGTGAGTTCGATCCCCGGTGCTGCAACAAAAAAAAAAAAAAAAAAAGGAAAATTGGAATGTGCTTCTTCATGATTTTATAGGGACTGTCAGTGTTTCTTTATTTATGTATTTTTTTATTTATTGTCATTTTGAGACAGGGTCTCACTATGCAGTTCAGGCTATCCTTGAGCTCACTTTGTAGCCCAGACTGGCCTGAAATGTGTAAGAATCCTCCTGCCTCAGTGTCCCAAGTGCTGCAATTATAGGTGTGTGCCACCACAGCTGGCCCTGTCAATGTTTTATAACAGTTATGGAAATGTGTATAGAGATTCTACAGAAAAGGAAAGATAGACATTGTGTTTCACCTAGGTGTATTGTTTTAGGTTTTTTTGAGACAGAGTCTGACCATGTAGCCCAGGCTGGCCTTAATGTCAGTGATCCTCCTGCCCCAGCCTCCCAGGATGACAAGCATGCACACTCATGTCCCGCCATATGCAAATATACTGGTACTGCTTATATTCCAGAGAATGTTAAGGCCATCTTACTGTAGTGGTGCTTAAATTCCCAGTGTACAGCACAGCCTGGCACAGGTAAGCTCTGAAAAAAGCCTAAGCATCACTTCACAGAAGAATTAAGGAAATGTGGTGTCACCTGGGCATAAAGGAGCATGCTTGGCATCCTAGTCCTCTAGGAAGCTGAAGCAGGAAGATCATGCACTCATGCTCAGCGCGGGATAATTAAAGACCCATGAGACTCAAAACTCCTATGGGTGCATGTCAGGGCTAAAACTGCTTCAGTTTGCATGACTTGAAAATATGTGAAGTGTGCACATCATTGAATAATATTTTTCCACAAATGAATGAAGTGATTTCATTTGCCAAAATATGGATAAATCCAGAGCTCATAATGTTTAACTAAATAAGTGAGACAGAGGAATTTCAATATGGCAAGTTCTGTTTGGCATGAGAATCCTACCACGTGTTAAGGAGTAAATAGAGGAAAGATTGTGTCACAGAGAGACATAGACATCGTAGAGGGGGTGAAGAGGCTCAGTGGAAGGGGAGGGGATGGTGACATGGAGGAAAACATATCAAAGATCATAAATATGTGGAAAATGTGTCATCAAGATATATTCCAAGCTGGGCGTGGTGGCACATGCCATTAATCCCAGCACTAAGAAGCCTGAGGCAGGAGGGTCATTGTGACTTTAGACCAGTCTGGGATAGAAAGTGAATTCAAGGCCAACCTGAACTGTATAGTGTGACCCTGTCTCAAAAAATAGGCCTGGGAGCCGGGCATGGTGGCGCACGCCTTTAATCCCAGCACTCGGGAGGCTGAGGTAGGCGGAGCGTTGTGAGTTCGAGGCCGGCCTGGGCTACAACGCGAGTGCAAAGCCGGTCTGAGCTACATAGTGCGACCCTGCCTCAAAAAACCAGGGCTGGGAGTTTGGCTCAGTGCCTTAAGCGCCTGCCCTGGCAGGCGCGAGGTTGTGAGTTCAATCCCCAGTGCAGCAAAAAAAAAAAAAAAAAAAAAAAATAGGCCTGGGGATTTAGTTCACTGACATAAACACCTGCCTGGCAGGCACGATGCTGTGACTTTGATCCCTGGTACAAAAAAAAAAAATAGATATATTCCAAATATTCCAAATGGCAGCAATCATTGTGTGTTGGAAACAGGTCAATTACAAACTCCCAAATGAATCTTGCCTTTTCAGTAAAATCTGAGGCTAAGTCATTGTGCAGAATATATAGTAAGTAGATAATTATATGTTCTCAGGCAGCATGAAAGCAGACCTCCTCCTGGGCAATCACTCCTAGAGGACACTGCTAAGTGTGATTTGTTGTTTTGTTACTCTCTCCGTTGACAGAAGTGAAGAGGTAGAGGAGGCCTGGCAAAATAAATTCTTCTATCAACATGGAAAAATGGCTTCTCTGCCTTCAGTTGTGAATGTGCACATGAAAGTTTTTGGTATACAGCCAGGTGACAGCTTTTGCTCTACAAGGCCCCTGGTGAGTCATTCATCAGCAGATGGGCCCATCACGGCTAACACTGCAGTCAGACCGTATGAGCAGCAGGGCTTTCATGAGAAGCTGTTTACCTGTAACACACATGGGAGAGCCTGCACAGATCTCCAGTCTCCTCTGAAATATGCAATGACAAGTCCTGGAGAGAAGGCCCTTGAATGTCTGCCCTGTGCAAAGTTGTATTCTGTTTGCACTGAAAAAAGTGCCATTGAAAAGAATCCAGATGGCAAATCATTCATTACCCACAGCGATGTTCACATGGGGGAAAGCGATCACAGTGAACTGAATACGTATGCGTGTGTAGAATTGGGAGAAGGTTTTCATTATCTCCACGCTATTCAGACCAATGGAGCAGCTCACTCTGGAGAAGAAACCCATGAACAGAAACACTATGGAAAATCCTTCACTACTGATTCAAAGCATAATCATGAAAGAGATCACATTGGGGAGAAACATTATTCATTTTGGCAATGGGGAAAAGCTTTCAATGCAAGTGGTGTTGGCAAACCTGATGAAAGCACTCACACTGCTGAGAAACCTTGTGCATGTAAGGAATGTGGTGAAGTTTTCAGCTGTAAAGGACTTTGGCAAATACATGCTTTGACTCACACTAGGGAGAAGCCCTATGTATGTACGCAGTGTGGGAAATCTTTCAGCACACGGCGTAACTATAAAGCACACGAATGGATTCACACTGGGAAGAAACCCTATGTCTGTAAGCAATGTGGGAAAGCTTTCAGCAGAAAAGTTGCTTTGCAACAACATGAGACGATTCATAGTGGTGAGAAACCCTATGCATGTAAGGCATGCGGGAAAGTTTTCAGATTACGCAACTATTATCAACGACATGTACGAACTCACGCTGGGGTGAAATTCCCTGTATGTAAGCACTGTGGGAAAGCTTTCAGCACACTTTCTAAGTGTCAAATACATGAAAGAATTCACACTGGGAAGAAATCTTATGTATGTCAGCAATGTGGGAAGGCTTTTAGCACACACAGTAACTGCAAAGCACATGAATGGATTCACACTGGGAAGAAACCCTATGAATGTACTCAATGTGGGAAAACTTTCTGCAGGAAAGGAGACTGGCAAATGCATAAACGGACTCATACTGGGGAGAAACGCTACGTATGTAGGCAATGTGGGGAAGCTTTCAGCACACGTATTCAGTGTAAAGCACATGAATGGACTCACACTGGGGAGAAACCCTATACATGTAAGTATTGTGGGAAATCTTTCAGGACACGCCGTCACTGTAAAACACACGAATGGACTCACACTGAGGAGAAGCCCTATGTATGTAAGCTTTGTGGGAAATCTTTCTGCACACGTGATGGATGGCAGAAGCATGAACCAACTCACACTGGGGAGAAACCCTATGTATGTAAATACTGTGGAAAAGGTTTTTCCAGAAAAAATTGTTGTCAAGTACATGAAAGAATGCACAGTGGAGAGAAACCCTATGTATGTAACCAGTGTGGGAAAGCATTCAGGACAAGCAGTCACTGTAAAACACACGAACGGAGTCACACTGGGGAGAAACCCTATGTATGTAAGCATTGTGGGAAATCTTTCAGCACACGTGGTGCATGTCAAAAGCATGAACAAAGTCACACTGGGGAGAAACCTTATGTATGTAAATATTGTGGAAAAGATTTTACCAGAAAAAATTGTTGTCAAGAACATGAAAGAGTGCACAGTGGAGAGAAACCCTATGTATGTAACCAGTGCGGGAAAGCATTCAGGACAAGTAGTAAGTGTAAGCTGCATGAACGGAGTCACACTGGGGAGAAACCCTATATATGTAAGCAGTGTGGGAAATCTTTCAGCACACGTGATAGATGTCAAAAGCACGAACAAATTCACACTGGGGAGAAACCCTATGTATGTAAATATTGTGGAAAAGCTTTTATCAGTAAATATTCTTCTCAAGAACATGAAAGAATTCACAGTGGAGAGAAACCTTATGTATGTAACCAGTGCGGGAAAGCATTCAGGACACGCAGTAAGTGTAAGACGCATGAACAGCGTCATGCTGGCTAAAAACCCTGTGTATGTAACCAGTGTTGGAATGCTTTCAGTTGATGCAAGAAGTGTAAAGTGAATGAACAAACTCACTGGGTAGAAACCCTATGATCTTAGTAAGTGTGGGAAAGTTTTTAGCAACAATGATGATTGTCCAAAGCATGAGCAGACTCACACTGGCGAGAAATCCTATGTGCAATGGGGGAAAGCTTTCTGAACAAAATCAGGTTGGAAATACATGAATGGTTTCACACAAGTGACAAACCCTTTGTCAGCAATGTGGGAAAGCTTTCAGCACACTTGCTGTATGTCAAAGCCATGAGCACATTCTCACTGGGGAGAAACCCTTTGTATGTCTTCAATGTGGGAAAGCTTTCAGCAGAAAATATTATCTTCAAGAGCATGGAAGAATTCACAGTGCGGAGAAACCCTATGTATTAACAATGTAGGAAAGCTTTCTTCATGAATCATTAATATCAAATACATGAAAGAATTCATGTTGGGATGGTATGCTGTTCATGTAAGCAATGTGGAAAAGCTGTCCAGTAGCTGGGCGTGGTGGCACACACCTTTAATCCCTGCATTTGGGAGGCTGAGGCAGGAGGAGCATTGTGACTTCCAGACCAGCCTGAGCTACAAAGCCAGTTCAAGGCCAGCCTGAAATGCATAGCTGAGTGGTGTAAGCCTCTGCCTAGCAGGTGTGAGGTTGTGAGTTCAATTCCTCGTTCCAAATAAATAAAAAAGCATGAACAGATTCAAAGTGGGGAGAAATTCTATGTAAGCAATGTTTGTAAGAAATTTTTCAGCAGAAAGCATAGTTGTGAAGAACCTGAAAAAGTCCACAGTGGAGAGAATCCCTATGTATGTAAGCAATGTGTGATAGCTTTCAGAAGCAAATCAGGGTTGAAAATACATAAAAGGACTCAATCGGGAGAATCATATCTATGTCCATAAAGGAGGAAGTTTTTCATCTCACATGGTAAGTGTCAAATGCATGAAAGAATTCACACTGGGTAGAAGCCTTATGTATTGAAGTGATATCAAAAAGCTTTCAACACAGTGTGTTCAAACTCATGCATGGATGAGAAACCATATGTGTAATTAATATGGAAAATCTTAGCCAGGCGTGGTGGTGCACGCCTTCAATCCCAGCGTTGGGAGGCTGAGGTAGGAGGAGTGTTATGAGTTTCAGGCCAGCTTGGGCTACAACACGAGCTCAAGGCTGGCCTGAGCTATATAGTGCAACCCTGCCTCATAAAAACTAGGGCCAGGAGTTTGGCTCAGTGGCTTAAGCACCTGTCTGGCAGGTGTAAGGTTCTGAGTTTGATTCCCGGTGCCACCAAAAAAACAAACAAACAAAAAAAAAGAAAAATCTTTGAACACACTAATTGTCAAACCTTTGAGTGGACTTACACTGTGGTGAAAGCCTCTGCATGTATCCAACCTGAGAAAGCTTTCAGCAGACAACAGGCTTGTCAAAACCAAGAAAGAACCCTCAGGGGATTGAAAGCCTCTGTACGTTACCCATATGGTAGAGATTTCAGATTACACAGAGTTGTCAATGACATAATGAACCACACTGGGGAGAAATTTGTATGTGAGCACCATGGGACAGGCTTTAGGACACATTGATTTGTCAACAGGGTGAAAGGACTCACTCTCCAGGGGAAATCCTATGTATGAAAATTATGACAGAAAAGTTTCACACACATTGTGTTTGTGAAAGACAGGAAAGAAATCACACTGGGGTGTAAACCTATGTGTGTATCCACTGTGAGAGAGTTTCCAGCTCCCATGGTCTTTGTCAAAGATGAGAAAGAACACACACAGTGTTGAAATGCTATGTATGTAAGCAGTGTGTGGATGCATTTGGTACACAGAGGTGTTGTCAAAGTAAATCAGTTACACTTGGATGGACCAGGGATTTAACTCAGTGGCATAAGCACCTGCCTGGCAAGCACGAGGTCGTGAGTTCAATGCCCACAACCAAATAAATAAATAAATAAAATTTGGAAGAAAGTCTGCAGAAGCAGTAAGGAAAAGCCTCTGTGCAGTGAGCATCATGCACATTAGAAGGGAGACTATACAACTTCTACATATAGGAAGTGACTTAGACATGAATCAGACTGAGGAGAACCTTTTATGTTAAACAGCTGAAAACCTCCATCAGTCCACACAAGTATCAGTACATACATCAAGGACTTTGTGGGAGACAACTTGAGCGGGTCCCCTTGAACCCAGAACAGTTGCTGCAACTTTGATTATATCAAGACTTATTTCCTTAGCCGGGTGTGGTGGCTCACGTCTTTAATCCCAGCACTTGAGAGGCTGAGGTAGGCAGAGTGTTATGAGTTTGAGGCCGGCTTGGGGTACAACATGAGCACAAGGCTGGCCTGAGCTACATAGTGTGACCCTGCCTCAAAAAACTAGGGCTGGGAGTTTGGTTCAACAGCTTAAGCGCCTGTCTGGCATGCATGAGGCTGTGAGTTCGATATCCGGTGCAGAAAAAAAAACATTTCCTTATGTTGATATATACAGAGCTGACTATGATATATCCTTCTCTCTTCAATTGGCCCTAAGCATTGCAAATAAGGCTAGCTGAGGTACTAACATGTAATCTCTAAAGCCATCAGACAGAGTCCTGTTGCCTTCCATAGTGATCTCTATAAAATATATAGCTACAGCGGGATGACAGAGCCAGTGAGCTCCAGGAATGTCAACTGGGTATGAGCCTGGAGAAGGAGGCTATGGGTCCCCAGGACATAAAAGTTTACATATCCGAAGCAGGTACTGCTATGTAGTCTTTAAAGCCATCAGACAGTGTCCTGCTTCCTCCCAAAGTGACCTTTGTAAAATGTATAAGGTACAGCAGGATGGCAGAGCCAGTGAGCTCTGGGAATGTCGACTGTGGATGAGCCTCGAGAAAGAGGCTGTGAGTTCCCAAGGCATAAAGTTTACATATCAGAAACTGAAGCAGCAGCCTCCTAAAACAATCCACTTGCTATGTTGATTGGGTTGTGCAAATTGATCCCCCTGCATATGTTTATCTGCATTTTGCAGAGACAGCTTTCTCACTACCTTGCCAGCCAGCTCAAGTTACTCACATAGTTCCCACCATCTTCACTGGCCTCATCCTCAAGCCACCCCCTTGCTTCACTAGTTAATAAATTCTGGGAGAGGCCTAGGATCAAGGCCTTTGTCCGCATGTCCTCACGAGGATTGGACTCAGGACCCCTTGGCTGCCCTTAACCTTGAATATGTCTTGGAATCTTTATTCTCACCATTGGTTACATTGGGGATGGTACATTGGAATTAATTTGCCAGGATTCCAATAACGTCTTAATGGATTTATAAATATAAGTTGGATTGTGAGGAAAATTAGAGACAGGATTTCAGTACTTGGATTACCGTACTCAATATTTGGAGCTACAATAGAATACAGTCAAGTGACTCAGAACATGGGAGGAATGTGGAATTTTTTAAAAATTCAAATATATAGGCTGGGGATATATCTCTGGCATAAGCATCTGCCTGGCAAGTGCAAAGGTTATGAGTTTGATTCCCAGTATCCAAATAAAATTAAAACAAAATAAACTGAAAATTTACATAAATGGAAGAAGTCACTTGACAGGGAACTTCATATATATGGAAACCAAGTCTTCCACTTTACCTTGAAATACATGAAAACTCGCACAAAAAAAATTCTTTGTAAATCATGAAAAAGCATTGCATGATGCTGATGAGATCAGACATTGAAATTCCTGAGTTGTGTATGCATACAGAACAGGAGAAACCTTCATTTTCTCGTTTCCTTGCATGAAGCAGGCCATGGCACACTGGAGAAGCTTCTATCAGTGTTTGTGTGGGAACAGCAGTAACTGTCATGTAGTTCTTCTGGCATACACTCTCATAGGAAATCATGAATACATGTGCACTACTTGAGTTACCACTTGTCTTGAACACAACATTGAATATTGTATCAAAACCCTGTGAACATACAGAGGTGTCAGTTATAATTCACATTTTCCACATGTTTTCATCATGTCTCATACAGTTTAAAAAATGTGTTATATAACAAGAGATGTCAATGATTTCTTCAGAAAACATGTGAACAGGAGATATGGGAAAGTGTAAATATTGTAAGCTTGGTCTTAAAATAGATCTCTGGATTAAACTATTTTAAGTTGTCTTCTAAGAATAAATGTAAGTTAGGAATGGTGGCACATGCCAGTAAACCCATCATTCAGGAGGCTGAGACAGGAGGTTCACTGTGTGTTCAAGGCCAACCTAGACCACATAGTGAGTTCAAGGAAAGTCTGAACTGAATGTTGAGAGCCTGCCTCCATAAATAAGTAAGTAAGTAAGTAAGTAAATAAATAAATGGTGGCAGGAGGAGTGGTCCATGCCTGTCACCCTAGCACTTGGGTGGCTGAGGCAGGATAATCGTGAGTTCCAGGCCAGCCTGCGCCACACAGTGAAAACCTCTCTCAAACAAATAAAAGCAAATAGAGCATAAAAGAACAAATGTGCTCACAAAATTCTGTAGCTTCTTATAAGCAATAGCACAGGACATTAATATGGTCTCTTAAAGTACATAGTAATTGTCTTTATTTTGCACTACATGAGATCCAAAGATGAAGAGCAAGTGTTTCTTGCATTGCAGTAGGCTCTGTATTTTGGTGGTCATTTTTGTTTCCTTTTCTTTCTGTTTTTATGTTTAGTAATTATGGGGTAATGTGACTGGAATGTTGAATTTTTGTTAACTTTATTTTTCCACTAGCTGGTATTTGAAACTTCTCTGTACACAGTGAATTATTGGAAAAATTTGTTAACTGGGTGTCATATTTTATAGTGTTATTACTAGTAATTTCTGTACATGTGCTTTTGTATTTGTTCCTTCTCAAATAATATGTAAATTAGTAAATGTTTTCAATATTCTCAGATGCTATCTATTCATATCCCAACATAATATCAGACTATATAAATATATTTCATCATTCTCACTGTTTAGTCTTCATCAGAACCATTCATATCCTGTGTGTAGAGTATCGGTTTTATTTATCATTAAAGTTATTTTGCAAGCTCGTATTGAAAGTTTTCATTTTGGACATAATGATTGTGTCCACCACCCAAAAAGAAAAATCTCTATTTTTGTGAGTCTCCCACTGCCAGGAACCAGAAGAAGCACATATTTTCTCAAAGAGGATACAATGCAGTGTAATAATTCACCTCTCCACCAGCTATGAATGTTGGTATGATTTCTCAGCAAGAACTGTTTCAGGAATTTTTTAAAAAATTTATTTAAGAGAAAAAAAGACACATATAACAAAAACAAAAAGCAAAAGAGACAAACAACTAGAGTAAATGCACAACAGTAACATTACAGGATTACAAAACAGGATGATAGAAACTTGACAATGGTTGCAATATTGCGTATCCTTATCTTCAAAATGGTTGTTTACATTAACAGATATAGACATGTAAAATTGATCTAATCATATGAGTATTAACTGTTCTTTCTCAATAACTAATACATTCAGCAGTATGTTCCTTTTAGTCATCTTACATACACATATATACAGATCTATGTCTTTTCCTTTTCCCTTCCCTCTTTCCGCCTTTTCCCTTCCCAGTTACTTTTGCTCTTTGAGCTGTTTTTTACCCTTACATAGTATTTATTATAGATTTTGTGTCATATAGTTTCAGGAATTTTTGACACTGTCGATGTTTGTTTTGACAGGTTTCTATTGGGTTTCTATTCATAATGAAGTAGTCTTTTTTTT